>JANTCA010091225.1:0-13304 GCA_024741275.1 Chironex yamaguchii
GGTCGCTATTTCAACTTTGAAATGGACAATGAAGAACACAAATGCCAGCTCCAATCATCTCTCTCTAATATGCTGGACAAAATCGACTCTTTACGCATCCTTCCTAAAAATAGACTTCTTCTTTACCCTTAAATATTTCACTGCTTAAGTATTGCACTGCTTAAATACTGCACTGCTTAAATACTGCACTGCTTAAATATTGCACAGCTTAAATATTGGACTGCGTAAATACTGCAATGCTTCTATATTGCACTGCGCAAATACTGCACTGTCTAATATTGCACTGCCTAAATATTGCACTGCTTAAATATTGCACTGCTTAAATATTGCACTGCCTTAATATTGCACTGCTTAAACACTGCACTACGTAAATCTTGCACTGCTTAAATATTGCACTGCTTAAGTATTGCATTGCTTAAATATTGCATTGCTTAAATATTGCATTGCTTGAATATTGCACTGCTTAAACATTGCACTGCTTAAACATTGCACTGCTTAAATATTGCACTGCTTAAATAATGCACTGCAAAAATAATGCACTGCAAAAATAATGCACTGCAAAAATAATGCACTGCAAAAATAATGCACTGCAAAAATAATTCACTGCTAAAATATTGCACCGCTTAAAGATTGTAGTGTTTAAAGATTGCAGTGTTTAAAGATTGCACTGCTTAAATATTGCAGTGTTTAAAGATTGCAGTGTTTAAATATTGCACTGCTTAAATATTGCACTGCGTAAATATTGCCCTGCTTGAATAATGCACTGCTTGAATAATGCACTGCTTGAATAATGCACTGCTTGAATAATGCACTGCTTAAATATTTCACTGCTCGTATATTTCACTGCACAAATATTGCCCTGCTTAAATATTGCCCTGCTTAAATATTGCCCTGCATAAATATTGCCCTGCGTAAATATTGCACTGCTTGAATAATTTTTTTTTTATTTTTACGTCAGTTTTTCCCTTATTATATTTATTTAAGGCTCTGACGGTGTCTCACCATGTGAGGTCTTCAGTTTTGGCACGAGACATTTAAGGTCGGATGCCCTTTCTGTCACCACCGATAGCTGGGTTTGAACCCTGACTTTCGGACCGAAAGCCAACACCACTAACAACTATGCTACGACTGCTTGAATAAACACTGTTTAAATAAAGCACTGCTAACATATTGCACTACTTAAACATGGCACTGCTTAAATATTGCACTGCGTAAATATTGCACTGCGTAAATATTGCACTGCTTAAATATTGCAATGCTTAAATATTGCCAGGCTTAAACACTGCACTGCTTAAATATTGTACATATCTATTAACCTGTTTATGTATTTATTAATTTATGAATAAATTCATTCTTTTATCTATTCCTTTATTTGTCAATTATTTCAATATCTACCAATACGTAGATTTTAAATTTATTAATTCATTCACTCATTCACGTACCTTCAATAACAATGAACGAATTGCTTCATTCGTCACTTATTTATAGATTCACGTCTTCAGGCACGTAGTTATAGGTATTTTTATTTTGAATTAAGTAATTAATTTTATTAATCTAATAATAAATATAATTAATCAATAATATTTTGCATGTCCAGTCACCTGATATAAGACATCCTTGTTTTGCTTCTGTTGGGGTGAGTCTTTGTAAGGATTTCACTTTCTCGATTAAATCATTTTCCAAAATATCACTCGGATCTCCGTCCACAGGTTTAGTATCGCCCACTGGCTCTTCCGACTGTTTTCCTACTTCCTGACAATTTTCAATGTCCACCTCGTACAAAGCGTCATCCGTTTTCCTGTTGTCATCGAGAACTTCATAGTCTTCTGTTCACGCGTGGAAAGAGGAATGACTTAACTGATCAATAATCAATAGTTAAAATGATTAATGGGATTGAATATTATAAGCAGAATTGAGTACACTGCAAATCGCTACTTTTCGTGTTTCCAGGTAACGAGATCAACGATCAGATGCTACATCTGATGTTACAAATACTTTTAAAATAACAAGGAAAGGTACCTTTGAACAAGGGGGCAGGCTGATAGTAAAAGTAATAGGGAATGTCCTTAGTGGCCGAAATACCCATAACGTGTACAATCCGGAGGCTGGGGACACGTCAGTACGTTGGAAAAGCTGCAACTATTATATGTTACGTCAAGGCTTCTTGAATAACAAAGAACAACAAAAGGGCGTAGGAACAAACATAACGTCCGTCTACTTTAGCCTCAAGAGTTAAAAAAAATTTGCAGCTCATATTGGTTTTATATTATAGTTGATCAGATAATTGCCTGGACAAAGGGGCCTGGTACCACTTTTATAGAAAAAGATAGCAAAACACCTCATATAAAGCAAAGCCACACCTATTAAGAATGATTAGAAATTAGAAAAGTTGTCATCGTAATGTCTCCTGGTGTCTAATTCAATGTCTAGTAGGCTAAAACTGGGTGACATGGATAATAAAAGCAATCAATTAAACAGCAGAACGGCACATAATACTTTCCTATATAGCGCAAAGCACTAAACACAAAGATAATAGAAAGTAAATGCACCATTCTATTGTATCGTCTTCTCAATTTGTCATACTTATCTCATCTCGGAGAGCTGTGTAACAACTGTGTACCATGAGCAGCATCACACGGTTACTTAAAAACGTCATTCCGCCAAAAGGTCATGTCACTCTTTTTGTTTAATACCATGTGCTTGGTAAAACTACAACGTTGTTCAGATCAAAGCATTTGTTGGAATAAAGAAGGAATAACATACCTTGGATTACCACTTCACTAGAACTGGAAATATCTTTACTGTCTTCCCTCATTTGCTCCTGTACTACAATTTAAAGAGGAATTATTTTAAAATCACTTTAAATATCTAATGTGAAAATCAGCATTACAAAAGAACTTACGTAAGGGAACTGTTACAAACATCGGACATGAAAGACACTATAGTATGGGACGTTCACACCACTTAATCCTACATAACCATCTAAAAAACGTTTCCAATGAGGTGTTCATGTAACTGAGTTTTTGAATATTTACTGTAGGGGTGGTAAAAAAGAAGTGTAACTCTTATTTCAGTAGAAAAGCAAATCAGACAACGTGCAATATCACTTTATGCTTTATATGATGTTTTCAATCATACTTCTTGAAGATTGTTACGTACCGCATTTCCTCGGAAGAGCACTTGGGACCATCATTTAAAAGTCAACCTTTGAGTGAGGCGCTCGTTTGACGGTGGCTCTCATTTACGAATCTGCGTTTTTGGAGGGCGCTCGTTTTAATATTATAGAAGTACAGAAACAATCTGAACTGTCAAGGGTGCTGGATTATTTGTTCAAGCAGCAAGAAGACAACTATTGAGTTGCAACGCCCAAATCGCTGGTAAACGAAAGCGTCGCCTTGGTTATCGCAGCTCCATATGCAGCGCACACAAAAGACGAAAAAATTGCTGTTATACTGCGAACAGAACTGAAGAAACCAAAAGAACCATTTAGCCACTTACATTTTTCTGTAGAAAATAAGCCTGTAGCCAGATTCTCCGACTAATTTTCTCATGGTCTAAATGGTATAACATGCTTTATTCCAGTCATTGGGTCTATCTTCTTCCCAATCTCTCCATTATCGTTGGCAAATTGTTATTAAAGGGGGAGGGCACTCACTCGAGTGGGTGCTCATTTAAAAAAGACATTAGGTGAGGCGCTGATACGAGGGGGGGGGGGCACTTTTCGAGGGAGATTAACTTTCGCAAAGTTGAGATTGTTGACAGCGCAGTTAAATAAAAAAACCCTTGTAGTTACTACAGAAATGGGATAATAGTTCCAAATACTGGCGCCGTTATTGATGAAAGATAACATGTATGTAGAGGATAAAACGTGTGATACAGAAAACAAGATAAAGGCTAGCGTGTCACAAATCATGACGAAGAGGGCAGACAAAATACTCCAAATGCTGTACCACCTTGCATAGGCATTTAATGTAATAACGGGCAAACGAAACAACTTTTGTTTGTACAACACGTTCATTGCCGCAGAATTATAAATTTCCTGAGCCTACAGTTAAGTTTAGGTTTTTAGGGTGCACAATACGCTACATTTTGCACGAATTGTACACATATTGTGATTAATTACATCAAGTCTAATTTATCTGTGCTCCAACAATAATCTACAACCAACAAAAGACCGTGCACTGCTTTAAAACTTTCAGTCGTTCATTTTGGAGGTTACGAACCAAAACATTTGAAAGACACACTTCGAGGTCTCAGATACAATACTTAAATTACACTTAAGTAATTACTGATAGAAGGTTTAACTTTACCTGTTGCAGCATCATCATACAGATCATCCATTTCTCCTTCATCTTCCTGATCACAGGACACTTTCTCGTCAATTACAGGTGTTGGTTCATTATCCCTTAATAGGGATGACCCTTTTTGCACTTTCTCCAACATATCCTGTACTTTGGCCAACACATCCTCTCTACCCATAGCTGCATCTGGTGTCAAGCTTTCTTGAGCAAGTGTCAGCACAAAGTATCTTTCAACAGCTAATAACAGCGGTCGAAATTGAAAGAAGTTGTCAAGACCAGAATATCTATTATAAACAGTGTCCCTAATCAACGTTATTAACAATAAACTTTAAACCACATACACACTATTCAGCAAAATTACTTTTTAGACGAACCTCCATGTCTCATTCAATAGATTTATACATGTACACAATGGGCAAAATTGCACTAAACTGGACAAAAAACTGATATTGATAGAATAAACTGTTCAAATATACAATCAGGATAAACCAATGCATACACACATTGGTTTATACATGGGTTCTGCGTTTACTCCCGTAATGGTGAATTTTCTGGTTCTCTACATCAGACATTTCTTATGTATTCATGATTCCTGTCATTTCTCAAGGTCACTATGGTCGAGTGCAGTGAATTACATTCCATGCCCAATTAGATAATGTGATGGTGGTGCCATGTATAACTGGGTATAATAAGGTTCCTTGACCCTTTTTAAGAATTGTTTGTTAAAAGGCACTTTAAACTGCAGCAATAATATGATATTGATGATATTGTAAGCATATGATGATATTGTCACAAAAGTCTGTAATAATCACACATTAAACAATTTTAATCAAACAACTGTTGTAAGAGACATAAACATTAAGACCTCCAATAGCAATATTTTTTCAGATAAAGTTGTACGTATCTAATGAAAGTGGGTAAGAGTCCTAACACTACTTTGATCAGTATTTAAACAACTTTGATAAAGCTTACTGTTGAATTGTGCATCCGTACTGACCTATAAGCAATGACTGATACCTTTTGGCAACATATGGTTCATAAAATAGTAAACAGGAGTTAGGCACACACCTGCCCCCAAATTGTCAAGCTTGGTCAGTGATTCGGATATGCTGCTATTTGAAGAAACCTTCTCTTTGATCCAACAAATCTCTTTTGTTGTTGGATGACTACCATATTTGTAGTACGTTCTAAACACCCTTTTGTTATATTTTTAGAAAAGGCCCTTACTGTAGATCCTCTGTTATCTTCTCTTGATTAACCATCTGTTGATAACCGGGCACTCCAGAGGTCATGAATAACTATTATTATTATCTACCTTGATATTTGATTATAAGCACGTTAACATGAGAAAATTTGAACACACTTCTGGCTGGCAAGGAATATTCAAATTCCACAAAAACAACATCACCTGCCCAACAAAACAAGCACAATTTTGACGACATTGATCAGTGTTTGACTTGCTTTCCTTATCTGCCAGAAGCAGCACTTGGAAACACCTCAACAACAGTCAGGTTATGAGGGCCCAATTCCAAAAACAAAGATCCATAGGTCATTTTACATACTATACCCCTTTTGACAACATATTTTTTACTTAGAGCAACATTAACTGATAAAAATCAACAACCCTTGTTTGGTTATCTGTATCTGTCCTGAAAAGCCTCTGCCCTTTGCTTACAAATTTTTGCACCATACCATTGCAGTATTCAGTTCTCTGTCTGCAACATAACTTATTAGTTTTGTTCAGCATTGTAAACTACAAATTGCATCTGTACTTTTGTGTCAACAGTAATATGTTAATGACCATATATTATATATTTGATGAAGGTTTCAAACTTTCTGGATATTGATGAAGTATACAATCTATAATAAATAATGTTTTCAACCACTTCTAATTGTTAAAAACCATGCTGACCTCATTGACAAGTCTTAATTGTAATAGTGTGAAATCACACGCATCAACAAAGTATTGTGTGTAGTTGATAACACACACGAGCATTTCTTGCTGACAATGTCTTAGGGTGAATCACAAATAAGAGTGTGGGATGATGATGGGCCTTTATGAGGAAGGTTGAAGTGATGAGGACTAGTGTAGCTAAGGATTTTCGTCATGTTGGTCTTGGGCAGCAAAAAGTTGTTTGAAGTCAACAATAGACTATGTCTTGGTCTTATGGACGGCATTGAAGAAAGAATTGGATAGACGAAAGAGGCATGTCATGTGTGGACAGGTAACTAGATCCATGAGTGTAACAGCGAAGCACAGCGAGGAATAAAATACTGGTAAAAGAATTTTAAACCAAGAAATTCACACAATTTGCAAAGAGAGGTGGGTGCCAGGAAATTCTGAAAGGCCTGAACTTTCTCAGGGAGGAGAGTACTACCATCAGCAGAAATGTTATGGTCAAGGAAAACCTGCATTGTGGAAAGAAAACATTGAGTCCAAAGGCCTGCATGTAAACATGACAAAAACAAAGATTCTTCACTGCAAATATGGTTCAAATGAATGCCAGAAAACTGGTAAATGGCCATGCAGAGTCTGTCGCAAAAGTGTGGGAAATAATTCCATCTGCTGCTCCACCAGTGAACACTGGGTTCATAAATGGTGTTCCGTTATAAAGGGCAGATTGCAAGCAGGTGATGCATTTGTGTGTTCCAAGTGTGAAAATCCAACCTTATTTTCCGCTCCAGAAAACTTTATGCTTGATGGCACCTTGTTGGAAGTTGTACCTACTTTTTGTCCAGCATTGGTGATATGATTCGTGAAAATGGGGGGTTCACTGATGCTATAACAGCCAGGATGCGATCAGCAAGGAAAAAGGTTAGGAAGCTCTTTCCTATATTGACTAATAGAGGAGTATGTTTTAAAATCCCGTGGGCACATCCTCACAGCTGGTGTCCCTGGAGTTCTGCTTCATGCTTGTGAGACTTGGGCCCCAACATCGAGGATACTAACCGGTTGATAAGAAATGATAACACTATGATCAAGTGGACTTGCTCCTGTAAGACTATCGGTAAAACACCAATGCCTGATCTGCAGGGTCTTCTTGGTATTGCCTCCTTGGAACATATCTTGAGACAAGAAAGGCTGGGATGGTTTGGTCATGTCTGCAGGATGGATGAAAACTGACAGCATAGAGTATTGAGCTACGATGTAGATGGCAAATACCATGGTTGACCTAAAAAGCATTGGATGGACAACATAAAGACCGATATGTTGGCCCTCAACGTAACGGAGAAACTAACAAATGATCATGTCACATGAAAATAAGCAATCAACAAGGAAGTGACAAAAAGGCATCCAACCCCAGCTGCTGGGAAAAGATGATGTTAAACCGTGCAGTAAGTGCTGTGACTTGCCACCAGAAGCAGTCACGTAGCTGGCTCTGCTTAACCGGGGGGGGGGGGGGCAATTCTATACGGCAAATTTTCTTAGGGGGGCAGGTGACTCAAATGTAAGCTCTCTGACCATATCCTTCTCAAAGAAGAGGTGGGTAAGACCACTCTCTCACCATGGGCTACTTTTGCATCTTCTTGGAGAATCGATGTACTTCAGGGCTGAGAAGAGACACTCAACTCTTGCTGACACATAATCACACGTCATAAAAAGTTTGTATAATGCGGTAGGATAGGTGCTGCTTGGTGCTACATTTTGATGTAGATAAATGTAGATATCTCTAACATCAGCATTGCAACCTTCGCAGAATCACATTTTTGAAAATGTTACGTTCAGACTTAAAGGCAGTGGGATCATGTGCATGTAAATCATTCAATTCTTTTTTAATGGCGGGTACAGAGAGCATGTACTCGAAAAAGGGCTGGAGAAAGACAGGATCACAAAATTGTGTGTGAGTAAGTGAAAGTGCCCCTATCCATGACCACAAGGAAGTGTTGCAAATTGCAAATCTATTTTCATTTCCTTGTGAAAACAATCGCAAAGTTCCAAAATAACACGTCGAAACTCGGATTCTACACTTTTATCATTGGATATACTAGGAATAGGAGCCTCAATAACAAAGATTTCCAATGTCTTGGGCCGTGTTTTTTCTCTCATTGTTTGTGTATGTAAGCCATATTGCTTATCCAAGGCATTAAAGTCGCATGCAATTTTTTGCACCATGTACATATCTGCTAGACCTGAAATCTGATTTCTACATTCCTCAATGACGTATAGAACACTGGCAAGGTTGGAGTTTTTTGACTGAGAAACTTGATTTGCAATGTTGATTACACCCAAAAATTCAGTAACAAATTTATTGAGCAAAATGAAAATGGGTTTTGCAACTTGAGTCAGCAAACCTCGTGCAAGCATTCTGTGCTCACGTTTGACATTTATCGATGTAGAACAGGCAGTTAGGCAGTTGATTATCTCCTTTATTTTGCTATTGATTACATGTGCACAGTTGCTTGTCCACTTTTTAATTTTTCTGTTCCGGCATGCTTCCAATACCTTAAACCTGTTCATACAAAGGATGAATCGGATGTTGGTGCAAAAACTCGGCATGGACAACATACACACTCATCTAATTAAATCACGTATTCCAACCAGGGCCTCCCTTCATACCATCCTGCTTTAAAATGTCTGTCAAATGTCTCTTGTCCACATCTCTTTCTGGGATATGAAGCAAGAGTCGGAGAAATTGGTTTGGTTTTATTTTGTCCAACTTTTTAATTATGGATGCATTTGATGCAGAATCGGACTGTTTTGCCTGCTTTGGAGGAGAAGGTTCTGCAGATGCTCCATCGATATGCAATTTACTGGAAGACGAAGTGCCACACTTACCAGAAAAGTAGTTTTTTTGGTTCATCTCCTTGAAAGCCCAAGAAACCCCTCCTATAAGCAATTATGAAGTCATGTAAATGCACACTGTTGAACTGACATTGAGAGCGGAAGTTCTTCTCCTCTTTCATTGGGTTCAGATTAGGGCCTGTCAGCATACTTCTGCACTGAATGACATATATTGTCAAAAACACCGGTAAAGGCAAAAGCACCTGAGCAAGGTCGCATCCTTTGGATTACAGTAGGTCAAAGAGGATTGTGAAACATTATGCGGGTAAACATGACAAAGTCTAGCTCGAGAAGACTGGGGGGCGGAATTAACCAATGAAATGAATTTAGGGGGTGCAACCCCCTTTGCCCCCCTCAGCTATGTGACTGACCAGAGGGTCATTAATAAAGCATAAGTAAAGGTAAGGCCATGAAGAACTTCATCGATGCAGCATTGGAAAGTCTGGGAAGCATCATAGTGACCAAAGGCCATTGGAACAAAATCAAAGAGGTCAAAAGTCATTGTAATAGCTGTCTTAGGTATGCCTTGAGGGTCCAGTGGTATCTGATGGTATGATCAGAAAAGACCAAAAAGACTGTAGTACCATGCAGGTGGCAAGTGGAATCCTGCAAGCTAGAAATAGGGCAGCAGTCAGGAACAGTGTTGCAATTGGCATGGTCTCTCCACAAGAGTGCTGGCAACCAGGTTCTTTCTCGGGAACCATGTGGAGTGAAGATGCCCAAGAAGTTGGAAAGGACACCAAGGATGCCAGGATGATACCAAGTTGTAACATGTGCTGAAATTCAGCCTTGGCAATAAAAAGGCGGTCAGGAGCAAGGTGGTGAGAGCGGAGAAAGACCAATAAAAACACTAAAAGGAGTCAAATGAGGTAATGTCCTGTCAGCATTGTTGTTATGTATGGTCATAGCTGCAGTAATTTGGAAAGCTGAACTAGATTGTGAGTCAGGCTTCATAATCACTGCAGAATAAATTTCAAACCTAGTCTATTCTAACGATATTGCATTGACAGACGAATCTGAAGAGAAGCTCCAAAAATTCATTGACTGCTTGGTAATACTCAGCAGAAGTAGGACTGTCAATCAATATATCAAAAACAAAGTGCATGACAACTTATCCACACTCGAAGCTCACATTACCTATAAACAACATAGTGATCAAGCATGTAGACAGTTTTGTATACCTTGGGCACAAGCCTTCTGCCAAAAATGATGGCCTGAATGCTGTTAAACATCGAATTGGTATCGTCTGGGCTGCATTTGAGAAAAAATGAATTTTATGAACATCCAACAGGGTTACTGATCATGTAAAAGCTCTTGTTTACAATGTATGTAAATTTCCTAGAAAATTTGCAACATTGCATTAAAAACATAATTAAAAGCTTTTTTCATCGGACACTCTCCAGAGTATCAATCATCGGAAAGGAAAGTATATGTATATGGCAACTTTTTTTATACAAAAGATGTACCAAAACTATCCAATCATAAACAGGAAAGGAAAAACAGAGAGAAAATGAAGGAACAAAGCATTATTCCAAGAGTCTAAGTGAAAAAAATCAAACTCTTTCTGCCTACAGAGTACTACTTTTTTAGTTTTAATGCACACAGACTTCAATACACTTAGATGAAAGGATGACCTAGCTGTGCCAATTATCCAAAAAAATTTATCCTTATACATTTTGGCACATTCTGAATTTTCTAGCAAATGTTGGCCTATGGCAGAATCGTATGCTTTGGCAGTCATTTTCACTTTGCAAGCACGACATGGCTGTTTTCTAGGAGGAATTGATGCTTGGCGTACAGTGGCTGAAACATGTTCTTCAAGCCTGTTACCCAACATTGGTTAAGCCTGTAAGTGGTTGCCTTGGTCTACCCTTAGTCCCTGAGTATATATTTTATGCTTATTAATGTGTTCTGTAATATTCCCTCTTTTCAGAAGACACTCCATGTATCTGCTCTCACACCGTATCTTATTCTGCAGTGATGGCTGCTCACTTCTTACCAATTTGTGCCAAGTTCCATTCAATGTTGACTATCCAATAAGTCTCTAACAACAGAGTCACAGAAGCTTTAGTGTCATCTGCTATTTCTGCTTGTCTTGCAGCAATTTCTGTGACAGAAAATCCCGACAAAGTCTCTACTGGGCATGGTTTAGACCTATCAACTACTCATTCTAACTCTTTAAATTGAAATAGTCCAGAATTTTGAAATTTCAAAATGGACAATTGGATCCATGAAAGCTTTCTGGTCACACCAATAATTTGGAGGATTCAGCCATAATCCTAGTTTCCAAGTTTATAGCCTATAGACACTAACAGTGTGTCCAGTATTCCATCAGTTGTGTTCAACAGAATCACTTCGACTCACTTCAAATATGTGAATTGCAATGTAAAAATAATGATGAAAACACATCTTTGGACTGTACTATTAATATCAAACTTCTTTTTCAGCATTTTCTGGGCCCATATCCTTGTGTTGACAGAGAGTTAATTATTAAGTTAATGCAGCTATGAAATTGTGTTCTAACTGTTTGACTTATAATTCTAACAAGTGATTTTTACTTCTAATGAAATAATGGCCGGCCACTCGGAATCGAGGATACCAGTCTATTCACGTGGTAGCAACCGTGACTTTTAGACGCCTGCACAGGCACATTTACAATCACTCATTTGAGCATTGTCTGCAGAGCCAACCTGCGGTTTATACTACAAATTAGTGCGTGCAGAGCTAACTTGCAGTTTTTGAACATGAGTGGCTAAACCAGTGTGAACAATTGGTTGAACAAGACTGGACACCCATGAACTCAATCACGATGTTTTGTGGTATCGTGCTAGCTCAGCCATCCTTGGGTTAACCCATCCATATGGTTTTCAGGCACTTGCCAATGGTGCCGCGAGGCAGAATCGATCCCAGAACCTCGTGATCAGAGCGCAAGCGCTCGGCCACTCGCCCACTTCTTCTAATAATATCTGTGCAAGCACAAGCTGACAAAGACTAAGATATTCTGAGCCTGTTGCCTGGCCAACTTTTGACTATGACCCAGACAGGACATGAATAAATTTGTTAACTTTTCTTCTTTGGTTCTACAATAGGGCATTGTTTTTAATATAGTTATTTACAAAAAGTTTGGGTTATTTCGACTCAAAATATTAACATCACGGCAGTCAGGGTAGAATCCAACAATATTAACTTAACAATATTAACGGGATGTCGGTTGTGCAAGAGAAAAATTTCAAGTGTAAAGTCTAAACACTTAATTTGCTTTAAATAATACGACACATCCCCAGTTACGCCCTTTGCCAGGCGCGCAAGTCCACTTGCTATACTATGCGGCCCAGCAGTAGCAAGGAATGAAGTAAAGTTTAATATCTTATTAACCAGAAATTTAAAGAAGCTGGAACCTAGTGACACGAACCAACACTGATAAACACAGCATATATGGCTATAGTGATCCCGTGGAGCTGGGGTTCAATCTGGAGTGGTGGCCTAAGACGAGGCCTATTCAATTTCTATGGCGTAACTAGCGCCTACCCAAGCATTTTACGCTACTTTGGAAGTCTTGGTATGTCGATTTTGTCTTTGGGGAAATATCCTGATCGCATATAAGATGGATTTTACCCTGACTGCCTAATCAATTATAAAAGACAGCTCTTGGTTCACTGTGTAGAGGCAGAAATAAAGCAGTCTTCGTTGCACCTCATTACTCAGTGAATAACTTACTATCGTCGAGCTATAATTCGAAACAGATTCTTATATTTCATACGCAAGAAGTTGGGATAAACCTATGGAGTGTGGTCTAATGCGTCTGCTCCTGCTTTTGTCGAATAACAACTGATGGGACATACCTCTGAGTATAGATACCACCTCCTGTTCCATTTCTGCTTTGATATTTCTCTCTTGTCGTCTCCTAAAACCAGATTAGGGATGCAGCTTTAACAACGCACTGTTTGGTTTCTAGTTTAATTCAAATTGACATTCCGTAATCAGGAACTTAAAACACGATCCCTTGTTTATCAGACTCGTTTTCGTTTACAATAATTGTTCTCTACCAATGAAGTATAAGAAAAGCTCATAGAGTCACAGAATAAGAATGAACAGAAGCGACACTCTCGTCGGCTTCCTTTGAAGTCAATGCCCCCTACGCCAGTAACAATAGGGATGTGTCCGCCATTATGTTGGCTAGGAAAATTGGAAAGTTCTGATAGTAAACAAACAATAATAGT
>JANTCA010091226.1:0-13303 GCA_024741275.1 Chironex yamaguchii
TCTACTTCCAAGGTTTCTCTATTTCTATTTCTAAGGTTTCTCTATTTCTACTTCCAAGGTTTCTCTATTTCTATTTTCAAGGTTTCTCTATTTCTACTTACAAGGCTTCTCTATTTTTACTTCAAAGGTTTCTCTATTTCTATTTCCAAGGTTTCCCTATTTCTACTTCCAAGGTTTCTCTATTTCTACTTTCAAGGTTTCTCTATTTCTACTTCCAAGGTTTCACTATTTCTACTTCCATGGTTTCTCTATGTCTACTTCCAAGGTTTCTCTATTTTTACTTCCAAGGTTTCTCTATTTCTACTTTCAAGGTTTCTCTATTTCTACTTCCAAGGTTTCTCTATTTCTACTTCCAAGGTTTCTCTATTTCTACTTCCAAGGTTTCGCTATTTCTACTTTCAAGGTTTCTCTATTTCTACTTCCAAGGTTTCTCTATTTCGACTTCCAAGGTTTCTCTATTTCTACTTCCAAGGTTTCTCTATTACTACTTCCAAGGTTTCCCTATTTCTACTTTCAAGGTTTCTCTATTACTACTTCCAAGGTTTCACTATTCGACAGTGATAATTAACCTTAAGCTTGAAATCTGCATACTCGATGCTATGGTATGTACTATACTGGTAGCACTTCTTACGCATCCCCCCTGCAGATCAGTGACGTGACCTAATCGCAGCATGTGATAAGGTACTTGAAAGGTAATGTTAGGTAAAATACGCCACATGTAATCCCACATAAAAGAAGGCAAGTTTCTGGTGTTACTTCAGATGAAAATCATCATTTCGAAGTGGTGAATCATATCCAATAAAGACCAAACACAGGTCCAATTGTATTTTCTTCATTTTGTTTACAGCCTTCCTTGTACCTAAACAAGGATTTTTTTTGTTTTGTACCACGTGTATGGAGACGTGACTTCTCAAGTTATCATTTTAATCGAATAAACTTCACCAAACATTCAACCTGCACAAATAAAGTAATCAAGCATCTAAATTATGAAAGTAGACTTTCTAAATTATTTCTAAATCTATTCTAGCTTAAATAGTGATTATTTTTTGAAAATGTATTCTGCAAGGAATATCGTATAAATAGTGCAAATTGCTATAGAAAATAAGAAACAGTTGTCTTTAGTCTTGCAAGAAAAAGCTATCATGTAAAGGCAAATGTTTTTGAAATATGTTTTTTCGTTAACATTGATCGCTAAATTATATTAGGCGCCATTTTTAATTGCAATAATCTGAAGAATTCTTTCAGTAGTACCAAGGACATTCTTAGATTCACTATTAACTTTCCCATCAAACAAGCCAAAACGAGGTTGAGTTTCTCATTGTTTTCCTTAGAAATAACAATCAACGGGAGATTTTTTCAACCATGTCCAGGTACATCAATGGCATTTTAGTGATATTACATATGACATAAATCTTATATGACACGACAGGAGACGAAATCAAAACTAGATCACTAATGCCACGTGCAGAGATCCTTTGATCACTAATTATCATTAATCATTAGTGCTAGAATTTGGCCTTATTTGTTACCAATAGCTTCTTTGTGGTATTTTTGGGCTTACCAGAGAGTGAAAAATAGTCAAAACATGCTGAATTAGGATAAAGGTTACAACTTTTGAATCACGAGACGTTTGACCGAGAACGGTTTCCCATAGCTATCATTTCTATGGAATTCAAAGTTGATAGAACATAGGAGAAAACATTTTTGTTTCATTAAGGAGAGATTGAAATTTATACGACGTAAATATAGAAGATTCAAATTAATTTTGTGATAGTGGGTTCGAATAAAATGTTGTCGAGAGTTAGGAGACAAATGATTACTTTAGTAGTACAAAACGTTTCAAAGATTTGAAATCTTAGAGGTAACATTATTTGAATAAATGAAAAGAAAAATGTCCACTTTGTACCACGCACACAACAACAAATGTATGCTAATCCCGAGTAAACTGTCGAAAACTAGAAAGCACAGTTTATGTTATAATCACCTGGATATTTATGAGTAAAATCATTTTCACCAAGTTGTTATGCTTTTGCATAAAGTTAATAGTTCAAAATTGCCCTTGTTTCCAAATTGCTCAGGTGTAATAACGTAATTTGGCGATATGACTACAAGCATTATAAAGTTGACACTTAACATAGGATTTTTGCTCATGAATAACTAGGCATTTACAATTCCTTTCCACACTTAGTTAATATCAAATGGATTTTCAAGAGGTAAAAGGCATTCCTATGTTTGATATCGTGTGATTATCTTGGAAACAATACAAACACCAGAGCGAGATAAACTTTGTATCAACTTTGTCTTAAAAGTGGATGGCCTATTTAGATAGTCCATAGTTAGTAATAATGGCGTTTGATCTTTTATGTGGCTATATGGCAGACTCATACTATAAGTGTGAATTATCAAGATAATCAGTAAATTATCTAGATAAAATGAGTAAAATAATGGTTGAGAAACAAATGAATGCCCTTTGGCTTAATAAGACTGGCTTTCTCTGCTTTATGTAGATATTCTGTTAAATGAAACTTGTTCTTGCTCTACAAAGAAATATTTGCCCTGCAGTAGGCGCCCCAGTAGAAATTGTTTCCTCATCTACAGTCAGATTCCGGTGGTTCTAAAGCAGAAAGGAAACTATTGAGATTCAAAACATCATAAATATTTACGAGACTCGTTTTACCAATTGTTGGTTTTAATGAGATATAATGGCTAAAGCTTCAGCTCTTACCCAAACAATTCTTTCTTAAGCCTTTTACAAGGAGCATAGGGAATAATTGTCTTATTGCAATGGATACATTTGGTCCTCTCAATTAATGGTGACCTATCACTACTCCTAGTTCTTACTGTTAAAGGGTGATGTTAACTTATTTTTGTTTGTCGAAGTTTCATCTTTCTCAGGAAATAAACATGTTTTCTAACGTGAACGAAAGCAGTACACTTTATACCAGTAAATTACAATTATTCGTTGCCTTCATGTTTATTTCATCTTGTTCTAGAAGTGTCCAAGACCAAACCACTCCTTCACTCACCCACCCTCCCTCTCTCTCTCTCTCTCTCTCTCTCTCTCTCTCACTCTCACTCGTCTTTAAACAGTCTCGAGAATACGGTCACATGTCATAGCTTCATGTTTTTCTTTACAAAGGTAGTTGTTTAATTTCTTATTTCTGCAAGGAGAACGTGTTTTACGAAAAAGAAGAATTTTCAAAATCAGTCATTTACTTAAACAATTTGGTTCAAGATCATTGATGCTCTGTTGCACTAAGCTACTAGAAGACATACCTTCGTATCTTTTATGTGTCCCAATTATTATTTATTCCGTGAGTTAATGTTGTTTAAACAAACAGCGTCCTGCTTATCACAATACAAGACAAATAATCGAATAAAATGCTCTGACAGTGATGTTATAAGACTCACTACTGACACATAGATAGTCGCCAGCCTTAATTTCATTATATGTCTCGTCTGGTCTGCAATTATAATAAACAAGCTATAGATTCTTCCATTCTCTTGTCATTTCCTTTCTTAAAATACTTTATTCTTCTTGACAATGTAAGCAACTTATGCTTTTCAGGTGTTCTAGTGAACCTACATGTTTCCTCATTCAGAGTTGCTCAATTCGAAACACTATGACGTCAAAGGCAGCTACGTCACTGAATAGAGTGTCCACTTTTCTAACAAAAATATCGCCTGATTTATGTTTAGTTTCCCTCTCATATCGTTAGCCTATTGTCGATACCTCCGTAAGTATTTCCTCTATTTATCAAATACTTTTGACGGCCAAATGAAGTAGCCTGGAGTGATTCTCGCAGGGTGATGGTGTTTATTTACCAACTTCAAAATGTATGGTTAAGACATCGGAAAGTTTACCTACTGGGTCACTGCAAGAACACACATCGTGTTGGAGCACTCATACCTCAGCTTCGTGCTGTCCTCATGGTCTTTACCTGTTGTTTAGGCAGCACGAAGATGAATATCTCAGTAGAGCTTTCAGCAAATTTTCTAAATTTTCCCATTAACCTAAGGTCATTGAAATACGTTGCGATGCAAGTCAGCAATCTGCATATCTAACTTCACATTCTACTCTATAAGCTCTGCTTACACTCCAAGATTTAGCCCGGGTTAAAGTGAACTAGGTCGAACGCACTATATCTTTGGTCAAATTGCAATGTGAGCGCAAGTCAGGGATGGACCCGGGATAACTTGAGCACGCATGCGTATTATACACTGATGGAGATGAAACGTTAAGATGACAGGCGTTGGAGAATTGATAGGATGGCATCTGGCTAGTAAAGCTTTGTTAAGAACTAACCCGAATTCGCCCCACTTCGCGTTTACACTACAAGTTGAAGTGGTTAGCCCGGGTTCAACCAGGGCGGAACCCACCTAGTGGAGGTGGGATAGTTTGACCCGGATCGAGCCCGGGTTAGTTGCTTTGCACTGCAGAAAATTAATGTGGGTTATTTTAACCTGGGTTGAACCCGGGTTAAATCTCTTAGTGTAAACAGGATTCTCAAACTTTGTTCTTCCAAGGACTCCTATAAAAATGTATCATGTATGTGAACATTTTTGTAATTAGTTGCAATTAAATTGATATTGGCAGTTACGTTTACATTATATCACTCCTGTAAGAGGAAGAGACTCTTATTTGCACTTCATATTAAGGTTGTTCACTCCTGAAATCAAGGAAATGGCTTTCCTGTTACGATGGTTCGGAATTTTTTACAATAAAGCTTCCTTAATCTTCATAGCTATTTACTTCAGCTTTAAACTTTCGAAAGTTCTATTTCCCTAATCCAATTTATTCGTCGCCATTTATAAGATGAGCAAAGCAAACTTGTCATCTTCAATAAATATAGCCCTGTACGTTGCACTTTTAACGAACAGTTTGTTTGTCAAATTGCAATATGGCTCTTTAAAATATCAGTTAAAGGGAAAGTGATGATTTCATCTCAGCCTCACCTAGTAATTTGCAATTTGACGAAGGCATGACTTGACAAAAAGGCAATTTACTGAGCTGGCTTCGACTAAACATCGTGTCTTATTTGGTGTATTTCTAGAATCATGTTTAGTAAATCTGTAATTGCGGTGCAGTGTGTTACTTCTGTTGTCTCAGTTTATTACGTTTCTTACAAGCACAGATGTCTTTAAATTCCACATGTCATTAAAGTACAGTAAATAGTCTAACAGATCCATGGTCATGCCAGAATCAGGCATTAGGTTATATGATTTTGTCAAAGATGACTGACACTGTGCAATGTGGCTGAATATTAAGAAGACGTGGCAAACAAGACATGCTTGTCACCACACTATGCTAAAAAGATCATTAGGACAGAATTGCAGCTGAATGTGCTTAACAAAAAAAGAGAGGACAGCGATTTAGCTCAAAGTGCTTCTCAGTGCAATTTATTATAAGGTTTCACGAATGAAAATGCAGTTGCAAGTGAAACAGCTGTGACAAAAAACATCTGTTTGTTGTCATACCTTAAATAAGTTGCAATTTCACAAATACAGCTACGGGCGGGGGAACTTTCATACATAGCACGTCTTTTATCACTACGTGCTCCTCATGCCAATTCGGAGAAAGGTCTAATGAAAAAAATGTAGTAAGAGAAATGCGAAAAATATGTTCTGCAGACGGCAATTCAATAGACGATCCCTATGAGTACAACTTAGGTAAAAACAGCCAAACTAGCTGTATCGTAAGAAACCATACTTGAGGACAAGTTACGGCAATAAAAAGTATTTAGGATCCATTAATGTCTAAGAGATTAAGAGATCAAAAGAGATATGCACAAATCGGATAGAATGGTCTAAATGGGGTAAATTAAAATTCATTATCTTACATTCAAACTGATGTCTGTAATGTAAGCAAGTTGCCATTTCCAATGAGCTGGAAAAGCCGAAAAAATATCCAGGATTCTAGATCGGAAGTAAGAGAAGGAAATACTTGGACAATCTTTTTCGTGGTAAAAAATTTGAAATTATCCGTGACAATTTGCAACATTGCACTAAAAAGCTTTTTAAAAGCTTTTTTCGTCTAACACTCTTCAGAGTACGAGTCGTCACATAGGAAGATTCAGAAATATGGCAACCTTTTTGTAAGAAACATGGATCAAAACTAGCCAGTCCAAAACAAGAAAGGAAAAGGACAAAGAGAAAATGAAGAAACAGAACATTAATGGCAGTTACTCAGTAAAAAAAGCAAACTCATTCCTGCTACGGAGTACAGGTTTTCTTGTTTTAATGTAGACAGACTCCAATACACTTAGATGGAAGGACCTAGCTGTGCCAATTATCCTGAATTTCCGTATACATTTCGGCGCCTTGTGAAGTTTGTACTAAATGTTTACGTATGGTAAAATCGCATGTTTTTACAGTCATTTACAGGCTTTACAAGCGTGAGATGTTTGTTCTCCAGACGGAATTGGTGTTTGGCGTACAGTGGCTGAAACAAGTTGTTTGATCCTGTCACTCAATCTTTGAGAAGTGCGATCTACATGCCGAGCTTCACATCAGCACAGAAATTCATACACTGCTAAGCTTTTTTGTATGATAGGTACGCAATCTGTATGAATGCATGGCGAGATCTTCCTAGTCGTGAAAACATCTCTGGGATTGACAGCATAGCTTTTTTTATCTATGTGTCTATGCAGATAGGAACATTGTCTAGCCAAGGAAGTGTTAAGTATACAGGACATTTTTGAGGCCAAAAAAGTTTTTGTACTGACATTTCAGTGGTCTTTTTTTGAGAGATTGTAGGAAGAGCGTCCTTTGGATACCCGTTTTCAAGGAGAGCAGATTTATTTTCGCCAGTTCCAAATTTAATTTAGATCTTGAACAAATACAAAGTGTTGTATGGGCAAGTGTTGTGATGAGGTTGATTTTTCTCTTTTCTGGACACAAAGAATCCCAGCGAATGTACTGGCCAGTAAAAGTGGCTTTTTGTTGAACTGTTGTTATCAAGTTAGTCTCAAACTATCTTGTTCCTTTTCTACTGTGAATTGGAGTTTTGGATGTAACTGGTTAACGTTTTGAAAATCTTGTCACAATTTAACTTTCTTTTACAGATGGAAACGTGTCATAAACGTAGTGAAGGTAAACCAACATATTGTGGTTGTTTTCTTACAGAAGTCACTCCTCATGAAAGCCAGCAAAAGTAAGAAGTAAACTAGAAGAAAACGCGTCATTTTCCAGACCAAGCCTTTTACAAAATAGAAAATGTAGTGTGGAAATTAAGTTGTTAATTTTCTTGGTAAAATTGGACCTTACAAGACGCATATTTGACGTGTTTTTATCCCTGGTACCGTCATTGGCTACTCTACCATTGCCAGTCCCAAGCCCAAGATAAAAAAGGAGGAGGATTAGACAAAAAGCTAATCACCCCGTACTGTGACAAACCTTCCATTAGGGAAACTTGGACAGTAGACAAGGCTTTTGAAGGTGACGGAACCGTGTTGAGCCCCTTTGGAAGACTAATAAGTGCAGTGACATGACTAAGACTAGGGTGTTCAGCAGCAATATGATGTCGATACTACTTTATGGAGCTGAAATGTGGAAGCTGAAACAAGGTGATCAGGTTGGAAACGTTTCAGAGAAATGTCTGAGGAGATTACTCCGCATCTTCTTGCCCATAACCATCAATAATGATGAAAAAGAACATGTCCAGTCTGGGAAATTATCAGGTGCAGGAGATGGGTAGGGCATACTCTGAGGAAGCCACAGAACGATAATTCAATGGTAGCCTTTACAATTGAGGGAAAGAGAAGGAGAGATCAGCCACGACCAAGGTAGCAAAGAATGGCAGACGCGGAGATATTGGAGCTGGAATGGCAAACATGAGACCAGACTGGTAGCAAAAGACATAGGGAGGTGGCGGAAGATGCTGCCGAGCCTTATGAGCCAAAAGTGGCTCGAAGAGGATAAGTATGTAGTAAGTACTGCCCTTGTCATGCAAGTGCACATTCATTTCACTTAGATGAAATTCAAATAACTGCAAAGTATTTCAGATAAATTCAATGCGGATGTAAGCAATTGCTAGTTGTAGTTGAGTCGAGAATAACAATATCTTGGGTACAGTCTGCTCTTTAGGACCCTCATAGTAAAATAGATGTATGCATAGAAATATAAGCAATGTTAAGCTGAGATACGCAAAGCATGTTCACAATTACCTTTAGAAACAATGAGTGCTTTACAGGAATGTTCTACATTTAGAAAATGGAAATGGTTTATTCAGGGACAAACTAGAAGTTCTGCACTAGAGAACTTCATCCTACGTGCTGCATGTTGGTTCAAAGGGAGAATCACATAGAAAAGGTCGCCATCAGATGTACATATCTGACTGATTTGAATTGAACCAACATTAAACTTCAACTGCGAACAACAATGTAAGTAATACGCAATGCATACGTGAAGTTACAAAGGACTAATAAGTGAGTCAACTATGTGCACGTGCCAGTGATATATTTCTAAGGAATGCCAATGATGATCGTCACTATGTCTGTCACCGTCATCTTTTTTTGCCACACTTGATTTCTTGAGACATAGCAAGAGTTAGGTACACCACGCTTTCACAAAAACGGCTCATTCGAAAGCAAAGTGCCCTTGAATACAAATTAAAAGCACAATGCTCATAATAAAACAAATACAAACAGAAGGATTATTGAATCGAAATTCTTTCATGTATTTTGCCATTTTTGAAACTTCTACTAACGTGATTCCTTGACAATGCTAGAGACAGACAGATTGTGTTTCTTTGGAGAATTATTATAAAAATGTCTACATCAGGATTAATTGTTTGTTTCTTATTTGAAGTTCAAGTCTTCATGAGCAGCGATGAATCACTTTAGAGCTTCCCCGACATTGAAGATGCCTAAGCTTATAAGCAAGAATTGTTTTCGTATTTTTCGCATGATTTAGGCTTAGTTAATGACTCTCGTCGTGGATATATTCGTTTCTAAATTAAGCTATGATGTCCAGATTGGTTTGATTAACAAGTTTTACTTAATTAAAAACACGGTTTAGCGGTACTGACCTTGCCTTCAAAGCGAATGACTGAGGTGCGATTCTCCATGGAAATACCGTGGTTTATTCTTCCATCATGAGGGTGGTAAATGAGTGTTAGCGCTACTAAGCAAGAGGTGACAAAGTTAACCACGGGATTGGGTTGACACTCACTCTGCCATGAATATGATAGCTGATATGGAAAGAGGGGCATACGTGATGCCTCCAACTTTTGTTCTCTATCTTCCATTCTTTATTATTTGTTTCTTCTTGTAAAATACGTGTGTGCGTTAGTGCATCAGGAAGGCGATGTTGAATCTACAACGTGTAGATGTAAACGGTACTCAAAAGCTGCTTGTTGTTGTAAGTCATCATAATATCTTTGATTCATCTTTCAGTGGACACGTTTGTATTCTTCTCATCGGATGTTAGCTGTGACTGTGAATCAGTTTCTGCAGTTATTACCCAATGTAGGACACTTTAAATGCTCACTATTTTTTCTGATCAGCCATGATGAAGTTAACCTCGTCTTCTAACACTGCCATTAATGCTAATTCAGGATTCGTTTCTGTATTATTGTTTTAAAGCATGTATTGGTGATAAACAGAACATGTGATTTCGGACAATCAACAAGTCACGTCTGTCAGTTTTGCATAAGTTACCATATATCACAGTGGGTTGTTTCGCCTGGCCTGCGAGTACACGTTTTCGCGTTGAAATCGAGGCTTTGAAGTACAGTTATTGAGGCTCCCCCTCCCGAATGCTCCGACTGGTCGAAAACCGACTGCTACTCCCGACTCCTTTGACTCGCCATAACTCGGCTCCGATGTCTCTAAAAATCCCTCGTCTGCTCGACACCGACTCAACCCGAATACGACTCAATCCAAGTCCGACTCAGTCTGACTCCGACTCAATCCATCTCCAACTCGATTCGACTCCTACTCAATCCAACTCCAAAGCCCTGGTTGAATTCTTTGATAACAGTATGTACTTGCAATTTGAGTTGTTTAGTTCAGGTTCTTTCACTTCTTCATCATCGTGGGTACACTTTTATTTGAATTACGCTGAATTTTATCCATTCGATCTTTTGAAGTGTGACTTTTACCAACTCTTTCCCTGTTAATGGTAGCTTTAACAGTGCAGTACAATTGGTTATGGCCTTAACTAAGAATGTCTAAGATTTTTTTCAATTTACTAACAGTCATACTGTCACGTTTCGCAAATGTGCGCAATCAGGGAGTACTTCTATGTGTCTTCGGGGATGGCTTTGTTAAATATCTATCCTACGGTTGTATAATAATTTTTAAGAATAGCTTACAAATGTTTGACTCAAAGTAAATTGTCCCATGACATTTAGGGTATGACACTTCTTGTGACCAGCGTATATTGGCTATGCTTAGGCTGAACGCATAGCCAGCCCTCTAGACATTTACTGTCACTTCTTCTGTGAAACCACTGTAACCTACGTTAAAAATGTGCTAACTTTTCGTGAAGTGCTAGGGTGAAATTGTGAGGTTGCTGCTAGGGTGACATTGTTTGGTTCAAAGGGTGGAGAGGTCTACAGCTGTACAATGTAGATCGTTACCAGGAGGTGCTTGAGACAGGGATGGAGTTAAATACAAAAAACTTTTTGTTAGATAATAGGCAATCATAATGCAAAGGAGATGCCGACACTTGAACCTGTTAATACTACCTAACGAATATTAATTGACGACCTAAATCGCATTTACTGGCGCCCTGTAAAGTCGATATGTACGTCTGTTGATCACATACATTAAATATGTTTGTCTGGAGGTGTTACCGAGGCTCCTCCTTGACAATTCGGCACGAGATGCGTTTGTAATAGACCCGCGCGCGAGCAGATGTAAGTTTATCGCTAGATCTTGTTTTTCACTGATTATCTTTGTAAGTAAAGCAATGCCATCTTGAAGTGTTAGACGCAAGGATTTTGAAGGCGCACCTGTGAAATCATTTAAAGGAGTGAACTTTGCAGCTTATCTTTCATGTGTTTACCCGTTTGATCAATTACTATCAAATAAAAAGGAATCTGACCTCCATTTTCTGTGTAATTGTTGCACTGACTACAGCAGTGTTGGTTTAGATAATGTTTACACAAACATCAACAATAGTTTTTGAATGCTGCAATTGCTCAACTTAGTATGGTCGCCAAGTGTCTTTTGCATTAATTTAATAAAAGGAACTCGTGAAAATATCGCCTTTCTTACGACGTGAAAGTGACAGATTGATCTTTGTTTGATTAAACAGGCTAAATTTGATATCTTAAATTTCTTCGAAGAACGTCGATTTTAAGGAGTGGGGTTTGGCGCCACTTAATTAAGAAGTCCTGCTGTGAGCTTCTCTTGTTCTTTAATGAGCAAGTCTTTGGCAATGTCAGACAAAAGGACACAAGATAAAAAGTCAGAATATTCTATGTTAGGTGGGTAATGACTTATTTACTGGGGTATGCTTAGGTCATTGCCCACGTTGCCGTGGCATATAATATTGTACGTTATCTCACTTTTCGAGGCCTTGAATGTAAAAGATATAAACACGTGATACTTAAATTTTGACCTATCAGCGCTCGTTTGTTAGAAAACAAAAGTCGCGATATTGCCAGTCTGTAAATATTCACCTAAGACACATAATAAGAATATTCTTTGCTTACGACTTATTCTTATTCTTTGCCCAAGACTCTTTCATCTCCTGGTGCAAAACAACATGTTGTTGGAATTCGATAATAGTATCTTCCGTATGGTGACATATGCACCGGGACTAAGGAGAGTCTGCACGCAAAGGTTGCCACTATCTACAAGTAAAACTGCATCACTCCGGAGTCAGCAGCTTCCTGCTGTCTACAAATAAGGCTACAAGACCCCCGAGGCAACAACGTGCCACTATCTATAATTAAGGCTACAAAACCTCGGAGGCAGCCACTTGCTAATATCTGCAATCAAATATCTAATGCCTTAGAATCAGCATATTTAAAACTACAAAACCTGGCACTTTCTACAATGAAAGCTTCAAAATCTCTGAGACAACAACTTGCCACAATCTGCAATGAAAGCTACAAAGCCCCGGAGTCAACAGCTTGCAATTAAAACTAGAAAGCCCTGCAGTCGGCAGTCTACATTTATGACTGCAAAAGGGACGACTCAACAGCTTGCTACTATCTCCACTGAAACCTCGAATTCCCCACGGTCCGCAACCAGGGACTTTCTATAATTCAAGCTACAAAACCTCTGAGTCAACAAGTTGCCACTATCTGCAACTAACACTACAAAAACCCGGACTCGAAAATTTGCCACCGTCTCCAAGAAAGACTACAAAACCCGGAGTCGACAGCGTGCCATTATCGACAGTAAAAGCTACAAAACCCCGGACTCAACAGCTTGCCACTATCTGCAACTAAAACTACAAATTCACGCAGTCAACGTGCTACCATCCACAATTAAACTTATAAAAAGCTGGTACTTTCTAAAATTAAATCTACAAAACATCTTAGTCAACAAGTTGCCACCTTTTGCAACTAAGTCCACAAAACCCAAGACTAATCAGCTTGCCACCATAAACAATTAAAATTACAAGACCCTGGAGTCAATATTTTGCCACTATCTACGATTAAAACTACAAAACCTTGCAGTCGGTGAGTTTCCACTATCTACAACTAAAACTAGAAAATCTCGGAGTCAACACCTTCCTATCATCTGCTATTAAAGCTACAAAATCCCTGAGTCAACAACTTGCAAGTATCTGCAATGAAATGTCCAATGTCATGGAGTCAGCAATTTGCTACTATCGATACTTAAAGCTACAGCAATCTGGTACTTTCTACAATTAAAGCTCCAAAACCTGTGAGTCAGCAAATTCCCACTATCTGCAGCTAAAACTACAAACCCCCGCACTCAACAATTTGCCACTATCTGCAGTGAAGACTACAAAGCCCTGGAATCGGTGCATTTCCATTATCTATAACTAAGACTAGAAATCCTGGCAGTCAATAGCCGAACTTGCCACTACCTGCTATAATAGCTACAAGACCCCAGAGTCAGCAACGTGGTATTGTCTACAACTACAACACAAAACCTCGGACATAATAAGATCCCATGTTGTATTCACGAGGGTTGGAGTCAAAGAATATACATTTTATGTCTTTTTCCTTTTCTATAAAAACATAAAGACTATTTGCAAGTTGAACAATTTGATATGTTACTAATTGCCAATACTCCTTGCACACACGCTGGTAATTACCTAAGTTACCAATCAATGCAAAATTGTCTTTGGTCACATGCTTAACACGAGATTGGTT
>JANTCA010091227.1:0-13301 GCA_024741275.1 Chironex yamaguchii
CCGACAGGGGTGTGGTGAGGAAAAACACAACGGACCGACAGGGGTGTGGTGAGGAAAAACACAACGGACCGACAGGGGTGTGGTGAGAAAAAGACACAACGGGTCGACAGGGGTGTGGTGAGAAAGATACACAACGGGTCGACAGGAGTGTGGTGAGAAAAGACACCACGGGCGACAGGGGTGTGGTGAGAAAAAGACACAACGGGTCGACAGGGGTGTGGTGAGAAAAGACACCACCGTCCGACAGGGGTGTGGTGAGAAAAAGACACAACGGGCCGACAGGGGTGTGGTGAGGAAAAACACAACGGACCGACAGGGGTGTGGTGAGGAAAAACACAACGGACCGACAGGGATGTGGTGAGAAAAAGACAGAACGGGCCGACAAGGGTGTGGTGAAAACGTTCTATAAATAATATACGTCTATTAAGAAAATAACAGCCAACGACGAGATACGATTAGAATGTTTCAAGGAAAATTGAATTAAGGGTCTACATTAACACATTTTTACAAAACCAGAGAGGCGCGTTGAGGCTTTAACTGTGAAATAATTAAATAAAGAACCGCTTTAAATGACAATAAAAACTGCGGTAATTGCCAATTAAACAGACCAGTATACACACTTAACCCAAACCTTCTTAAATTAATTTAAACTTTTCAGTCCTTCTTCAGCTGCTCGCCTTACTTTACACATCAGTTCTATTTGGGACGAGTATCAATAGTGCTGCTAATCAAATTGATATGGTAAAGCAAATACGAGGGTCCAAAACAACAGAAACAAATATCCAGAAACCACAAAGATTTTTAAGAAATAACTCATACAACGGGAATCCTGTAAAGCCAACACATAAGACAATCATAGCTTTTTCGAAAATATGGTAGAGTTGAGGAAATTTATTTCTTCCAGCGATTGTCAGGACTTGCTAGGACAGTAAGCGAGTTAGCTTCTGAAAACGTTAAAATACTGGAGAAATTTACTTCTCCTTCTGATTTCAGAACTTGGTATTACCAGAACAGTTGCTCTAACAGCACCGTAAATGCAAGTAAACATTTTAAAATCTGACAATATTGGAGAAATTTACTTCTTCCATTTCAGGGTCTAGGGCATGGTACTGCCAGAACAGTTCCTCTAATAGCGCCATAAATGCGACTTAAGATTATAAAATGTGAAAACATTGGAGAAATTTACTTCTTCCATTTCAGGGTCTAGGACATGGTACTGCCAGAACAGTTCCTCTAATAGCGCCATAATGGCGACTAAACATTGTGAAAGGTGAAAACATTGGAGAAATTTACTTCTTCCATTTCAAGGTCTATTACATGGTACTGCCAGAACAGTTCCTCTAATAGCGCCATAAATGCGACTTAACATGCTAAAAGTGGAAAACATTGGAGAAATTTACTTCTTCCATTTCAGGGTCTAGGACATGGTACTGCCAGAACAGTTCCTCTAATAGCGCCATAATTGCAACTTAACATTCTGAAAGGTGAAAACATTGGAGAAATTTACTTCTTCCATTTCAGGGTCTAGGACATGGTACTGCCAGAACAGTTCCTTTAATAGCGCCATAAATGCGACTTAACATGCTAAAAGGTGAAAACATTGGAGAAATTTACTTCTTCCATTTCAGGGTCTAGGACATGGTACTGCCAGAACAGGTCCTCTTATGGCGCCATAATGGCGACTTAACATGCTAAAAGGTGAAAACATTGGAGAAATTTACTTCTTCCAATGATTTCAGGGTCTATTACATGGTACTGCCAGAACAGTTCCTCTAATAGCGCCATAAATGCGACTTAACATGCTAAAAGTGGAAAACATTGGAGAAATTTACTTCTTCCATTTCAGGGTCTAGGACATGGTACTGCCAGAACAGTTCCTTTAATGCTGCCGTGGACGCAATTTAGCTTTTGAAAACGTAAAACATTGGGGAAACTTAATTTTCCCAACGATTTAAGGACCTAGTAGTACTAGTTAAATCCCATACAAGAGAGTCAGCTTTGTGGTAGCATAGGAGGATTTTACCCAATTCAGCAAGCCTGCTACCATTACCATTAGCAATGTAATTCGATTTTGGTGTCTTGACACACTCTCTACCTTGGGCACTGTGTACGGCATCATGAACTAAAAGCGTCCAAACTCATTCTATCGACGCCATCTCAGGAACAAATGCCGAGAAAGACGACCACTTATATACATTGACAACCTACTGACCAACACTGGTCTTGGCATTGTTCGGGGCTTCAGGGTGGCTATGGCAGACACTGCAGTGTGGCGATGTGACCCTGTTCACGCGGCACCTGGCCTAAGTAAGTAAATACACTCGTTACATGACCTAGAAAGATAAAATGGACTATATAACCCTTTTGCTGCTACTGTACTAGAATGTTACAGTGAAAACAATCAACGATTCCTTGCTTAATAATAATAATGACATTATTATCATGGCTTAAGATGGCTAACTCAAGCATGCTCTATATAAAAACCAATGCCCACTAGGACCGTCTACACATCTCAGCAACATTTAAGATTAACTGTGATTCAGGACTTTCTGGCAATTAATGCCCAACAAATAAGTAAACCGCGAAACAATTGAGAAACTGGTAGGATTATAACGGTATAAGAAACAAACAGCTTCTTGCCACTGGGCTTAACAAAGAATCGTATCGAACTCTGTAATTGTAGGCAACAATACAAGCATTACACTGGGTTGTTTGCAAAACGGTTTGTGGAGACAAAATTCTTGCAAAAAATGTCAAGCTGACGGATGTGATTAGGAATGTGTATACTACATTATCTTTAACACGTTTCATCTTAAATTTTGAAAACTCAATTTCGATCTGGATTTACACTACGAATTCAGCATTGTCTTCCGTTACAGTATTCTCACAAGTTTCTGTGATCAGAGTCAGATGAAAAGCCTTATAGCTGAGTTTATTGCTTAAAAACCCCATATTTATCTTCAAAACTACAGAGATTCTACGTATCACTTGTATACATAACAACAAACGATAATTTTGCAATTTTCGTCAGCCTACCTTATCTTTACGACGTTGCTTGTTTTAATTTTAAAAACAATTTAGTGCGAAGTGTGTTAGTGTGCAGTGAATTCGTAAATTTTTACAGGTAGTCTTTGTTGGCAATCTAGGAACATTGTCGAGCCCTATCGGTAAATATTTTATTGACAGCAAACGTGCACCATCCCACTTTTCTTTCCACCTTTCTTCTTTTCATTTTTTCTTTTTTCCACCCTTTCTCTTTTCTCTTATTCCCTTTCATTCATTTTTCTTTTCCTTAAAAATTATTTCTCGCTGTCTACTTGCATTTTAGTATAAGCAATGTATGTACACAATGAAGAAACAGACAATCAGATGACGACTGAATACACGTGGAATATTACAGTTTTGCACTGAATACGTCTGATATAGTTTGTCTATGTTTAAATCCAGATGCACTATGTTCACCACTGATACGGACTGGATCATCACCGGCGTTGTACAAACTTTGCGTTTTAATCCGAAAGTCAAGCTATTATATATATATATAATATATATAATATTATTCTACTATATTCTACTATCTAAGCTCTGTACTTTGTACATAGAGCACTTTATGCCGGTGAAGACAGCACCATTTATGCTATATATATATAAAAAATACAGGGCAACCCACGAGGTGACTGTTTGGCTGCTTCCCTTAACTTAAAGTGTTCCTTAATTTGTTGCTGAGATATTTTCTACCTACTGAGATCACTAAAGATAGCGCAATAAATCACAGTTCTGACACAGCTGCCCATGAGGCTACGAGTAGACAGAAAACATAGCTCGACAACAACGATATGCAACGTGGGCGAAGCCATAATATTTCATTGTTCTGCTTTTATCATATGCGTTTTTCAACGTAGCATCCTCAAAATATAGCCCTCCGGGCCCAGAGTTTCATAGTCTTATTTTGCGGTTACAAATGGAGAGCAAACCAACTAGCAGGAGTTAAAAACAACTTTAAACATCAAATTCAACTATAAACAAAATAAAATTTCACAAAGCAAAACTTTTTACTCACAATGTGTGACCATGTCAGCTGGCAAAGAATAGTCATTGCCCTGAAAAATAAAAACACAGATTATTTCTATCAGAGAAAAATCAAAGGTAAACTACAATGAACAATGAATTTTACAGAATTAAATAAAAATATATTTGAAATGAAAAAGTAGTATAAGCAATTCTACGAATCAAATGCTTGGATATCCACAAGAAATACTGACATGACGTTCGATCTTGACGTAATTTAGAATCGGAAACATGTAATCTTTGTCGTAACTGACATTCTGCTCCTTCGCCATTTCAACAAATAAAAACTAGTTGAGGGAAGGAAACTGCCCACAGACAGCAAAGATAGCTCTCGACGTGTGGGATGTACAATGCACAAAACACGCTCAAAAGACTTTTCAGTTTACTAACAAGATGTTAAGACAGCTTATCTTCTTAAGATCCTGTCATATAATTCCTGATAACTAAAATTCCTATCAACTGTCCTCTACCGTAAACTTCTATTAAAAAGACTAACTTAGGTAACCCATCCATGTCAGCTGTCAAAATATAAAGTTATCCTCTTTTCCTTACCAGCTTTGATAAGCTTATTGTATTACCTCGCTTCCCTCTCCTCATATTCATTATTCATTCGCGTAAAGTACAGTAATGTAAGCAAGAATGGTGAAAAATATTCCTAGGAATGATATCCACTTTTCTACTGACGGAATTCGGAAGAGGCACCGCACAAGTCAAAAGCGAGGAAAGCCAACAGCTGACAGTTTTTGGTAAGAACCCATGAATATATGCACTGCAATATCTCTTGCTTTCACAGCTGATCAACTGTAGTCATGAAACTTCCATCTTTAGCTTTTACCTTAATAATTAATGTCTACTAACACTAGTTCTCAGTGAAAGCACTTTGCGAGACTCATATTTTACAATGCATAACAGATGGCTATTTCGCACAGTGCTTTCAAACGTCAAGATTCTTCTCTTAGCCATCATTATGATGCTTACATTACAATACGCAAACGTTGATTGACCTATATACAGCGGAATATTAGACTTGATATGTCTCTCGCTGCTATAGTCTATTGTTTACAACCAAACCATGCTTGGCAATCAGTCTATTACATTGACAAAGGATCAAGGTACTTTTGCCGTCGATTGTTCCTGTATATAACAGCGAACCAAGACAATTAAAGAGAGTTAAAAGGTTACTATATAATTAAAACTAGAAAACTATATTCATTTTATCATTATATGCAAACTCATTAGACGACGAAAAACTGAAGAACAATCAACCCTTCGCAGTACTCCAGTGTCAAATTTTTGAATCATGGTCATAAATTTCCATTAGAATTACACTTATATTAAGGTTTAGCCTTGGTTACTCGTTTGCTGAACCACAATGCGAAACTCAGATTTTTGTAGCGGGTCAGTGTCCAAAGGAAGCGTAATAACACAACTTGGCGGCAGACGGGGAGGCTTTGGGTTTCACATACTACCACGACGTATTTTTAACGTGAAAAGCATTACTTTATTCGAAAAGTATTACTTTATGCAAAAAGCATTAATATACGACATTTTCGAATGCGTATATAATTTTTTTTGTCCTGGCGACTTGCAACTCAAACGCCAAAACTTAAAAATTTTGTCTTAAGTAAAACTGACATCTATAAAGCTTTTCGTCTGACACTGATCACATAGATTCGTCAGAATACATTAACAGAAAACATAGCAGAATTTTTAATGTAAGGTAGGATCGAAAATTGACCAATAATGAAGCAACGAACCCAGTATTGGGCGAGAAAAGATAAAGAGAGAAGGTACAAAGGAATGAAAGAAAAAAAGGTGTAAAATGATATGATAACCGCCAAATCATATTAGTGGAACAACCTGAAGGGGAACAACAAATTCCTTCTGTCGACAGAGGTTAGGCTTACGCTCCCGAATGTAGACCGCCTCCAAACGCTGAGATGAATTTTCGACCTTGCTTTAGCAACCACCGAAAACAGGTCATCACTATACAGCTCGGTGCAGGATAGACTATTTAGAAGATTGTGTCCTATAGCAGAATCACATTCCTTAGTCATAGGGCAAGATTTAAACTCGCAGAGGTCTCTGGCGAATTCTGGTCGAACCTGTGCGAATGTGTCTTGGTATATGCTGCTTGATGTGATCAGTGTCAGAAAAAAAGCTTTATAGATGTCAGTCTTACTTAAGACAGTATGTAAGTTAAGTACTGTTAGGAAACTTTTAAACTTACAAATATATTCACAAAGGGTTTTGGTTTCATTGATATTTGCTTTCATCTACTGGGTCGACAACGTCTCTACCCCTGTACTAGGAGGCAAAAATGTATCAGGAGAAGTATTTCTATACCAACTCGATTTAGTGCAACCCGCCTTACTTTAGATTGGACCCAAGAAAGTGTGATAAACGTATTGCGACAGAAAACCGGCGCTATCGTGCACTTGTAGAATATCACGCGGCCAACAGATAAAGAAAGACCGATAGCTTCGTCAAAAGTACAAGGAGGATATCAGGGTAATAGTTACGTTTTCCCATAAAATGTTATTAAAGTGATGTCAAAATATTTACTATTGATAAACTCTACGCTGCTTTACGGACAGACGTGTTACTCATAATCAAACGGCTCAAAAACATTTTAGCAATACGACTTTCAAACACTTATTAAATATTAACGAAAGAATAACCTTTTGCGCCTAAACAACTTTACTTGATTTTGGCAGCTAAATGCCAAATTATCACCACTACTTATGAAATGCAAGCACCAACTGACATGAATACCAGAACATTTCTAAAATAGCACTATTTCACGAAAAATGCGATTAGAAACTAAATTGACGATTCAACTTGAGAACTTAAAGCGGACAAAAATGCAAGGAACTTCATATTTCTGTTTGGTAGCCTAAGCCCTTCTGAGAATGATAGCAAATACATTATATGCTGCTGGCACTTTAAAACGCTAAATCTGGCCTCATAAGAGAAAAGTAATCTGCAAAATGAAAACAAGGGAATTCAGTATAAAAAATAATCAGACACGTTTTACATTCCCATAGTGTATCGAGTGTTTGGAAGGACGGGAAACTCAAACATTCTTCTGAAATTTAGGACTGAGATAGCAAACCTCCCAGTATATACCTCACGTGAGCAAGTCAAGATCAGACCCAGTAAAATGCGCCCTGTCGTCGGCAACTGTACGCGAAAACGGACAGGGTGCCACATGACCTGAGATGCGAATATACAAACTGAATCTGCAGTTGAATTGGCTTTTCTGAACTGACATATTCAGTAAGGATGGCTGGATTAATTCGATACTTCGATTAACAGTCAGTCTGTGTGTAAAACAATCACCAATGCAGATATTACAGATGATATTCTACACAAAACACATCACAATCCCGAAGCAAAACAAAAGTTCAATCAAAAATATTTCTACCGATCTGATACAATTAGATTTTGACAAACAGATATAATAAGAATAGACAGAAATTAGGTGTACAACCTTCTTGTGCATTGCATAGACAGTGAAAAAGAAATTGTTCAGCTTTTGAGGACTCAAGTTCTTCTCCGCACACTACCCTGGCTTGAACGATTCACAAAATACAGATCACACAACTCAACAGTTTCTCTGCTATCAGTTGCTTATCTTGGGTAAGATCACCTGCTTCAGGCAACAGTCAGCATTCTATGTGTTTTTCGGGGGACAGATGGCAATAAAATATGCAACAACCTGCACTTCCGAAATAAAAGTGAATAGTTAATTTTAGTATAAGCATCTACAATTAAAAAAACACAACATTACTAAAACAAACTAAAGCAAATTATAAACATAACACGGTTAAGTGACAACCGATGGCAAAAAAGCAGTAAAAGTCAAACAAAAAATCTGACACGTGGTGATGTTTTCCGTACCAAAATGACAGAGATGAACAGAGGAAAGAACAGAATCTCCACAGAACTAGGTAAGCATACTTGGGCACTTTAACACAATACTAACTATGATTTTAGATGAAGACATTTACAATTTGAGGGCAATCTGCTGTTCTGTTTGTTTAATGGTAGTTTCAGTTATGTCAACTATGTCATCAGGCTGTTTCACTAATTTGCCAGCATTTCATTTGATGATGAAAATGTGAGGAAATCTGTAGTCTCTCCATATATTGTGTCCAGGGTACTACAATGCCAAATAGAAATCCTGAATCACTACACTGCTGAGACTGCTCTCATCACAATTAATCCATAAGAGCTGTAAACGTTAAGTTGAACGATACCAGACGTTAATTACATCTTGTGATGGTTTTCTCTTATGGTCAAAAAACCAAGGCGATGTCACTCATAAGGGTTATTACTTAAACAAGCATAATTCTTAACCTAACAATTGCACTGTTAGTAATTTGCCCAATGAGGAATATGGATGATGGAAATTTTCTAGCTGCGATCTCCCTATACTGTATACCCAGTAGGGCTACTATAGAGCCCCATGAGGCATGGAGCAACAGGAGCTGCACCGAGGCCAGAACCCTTTGGTATTGACCTTACAAAGCTCAAACTGATATGATTTAAACAGTCGGAAAAAAATTATCTAAAGTCCCTGGGGTCATAAATATGATACCATATATTACATGTTGTGGACTAACTGGGATGTACATAGAGAGGTGGGGGATAGTGTGTACAAGAGACTTGCTAGCCACTTATTACAAAAGATCATACAGGACTTAAGAACTTATTCAAAATGTGTTAAGCTTGGGTTATGCAATAAATATTTTTAGCACCAAGGGTTTCCTCATATACAGTCAAAACACACAAAAGGTTATGGTATTATTGTGAAAATTCCCTATACATACACTTTTCTTTATTTTCATCATCATTGTTATGCTGCTATTAATCCATGCAGGGATGGGTTGGTCTCTTTATGTTACTGCAGACTTCAATCTGGGTTGACTTTGTACAATCTCTCACGGAATTGGATTCACATGTAAATCTACACTGATCACATGACCAAGATTTTCTAAAGCTTACCCTGCCTCACCATTCACGTAATATCAAGAATAAGTATATATATATGTATACTTTTTTGCAGCCAGCTGTCAATCTCTTTGTTCTCGGCCAGACATTCAATTTGATTGGAGGATAATACCACATTTCAAGGCAGCATTGGAAGGTCCTCAGCCTTTCTGGCTCATGTTCTATTGCCATATAGGATACCACTTTGAATGCAATTGCCACAAACCTCCCGCTAGCCCATCAAGTAAAGTTAACAGATTAACAAATTCCTTCCAATCCCTTTCTACCCAGGCAATGGTACTAGATTTCACACCACAAAGGTGTCTAATATATCACCTAAGATTATCCATCAACTCATAGGAGCCAACTATGTGGGGGACATGGGGGCTTGAGCTAACCCTGAGAAATGCTAGGGGGAGGCTCAGTCCCCCCCAAAAAATTTCAAACAAGTCGTTGTTATTCTTTCTAACTGGTTATATTTAGTTGGCATATGATTTTCATCAGTGGTTGAGTAATAAGGAATCTGGATACAATCAGTTGTGTATAAGGCCTATAATAATTTTGGTTAGAGTTTGCTTTATTGCCTTTAATTAAATGTAGATATATACGCATGGTTTTAGAGAACATGTGGACCCTTTTTAACTTTCAACCCTCCCTGCGAAAATCAAAAGTCAGCGCCTCTGTATCAACTGCACGAAAACTACACTTAACTAGATTAAGAGCCTTTGCAACTCATTGATCTCAAGGCATACCAGGCACATAAAACAAGTACATACTGTGGCACGTGTCCTTAATACCATTCCACTATGCCTGTATCCAGCATTTGCACTCTTTCCAACCCTCTTTTGACATCCCCTACATGCAAACTTTCCAGATTTGTTTTAAGCCTTCTGGTCAAACTTACATACAGTCGTTGTTCTTCCACTGACTGACTCTAATGCAGAAGCTCCAGCCCGGCTTTAAATTATCATTTTCTTTATAAATCATGAATGCTTTCAGCAGTAAGAGCTAGGTCATGAGGCATCTCCCAAGATTCTTTCAGTAGAATAACGAAAATAAATGGGACTAAAATCCTCAGAAAATCCCTACTTTGATGCTTAAACTTTCCCTAGAAATATCATAAATGTTAACAGCATTTTTTGTATCTTTATGCGTCCAATTTACTGCTGTAATCAGACATTCCTCTATAACCTACCTGACTCAGTGCCAATGCAGTCATAGCACACAATTAAAAGCCTTTTCCAAAGGCCATAAAAGTTGATCAAAGATCTCTCTGCTATTCTAGGAATAATTGCTGGATATGTTTTGTAATACAGATTGCATGGGTAGTACCTCTACCAGACATTTAAACTTCCATACTGCTCTTTCCTTAAAGAGTTCCCAACGATAAAAATAACTGCTTTCTGGGTCGTTTTTCATATGTTTCTTCTTTGGGAGTCACTGTATTTTGCCTGATATAATAGACCTCTTTAACTTCATTCGAATAGGTAGTGACAGGACCCGAAATGGGTAAACAAAGTTCATGGTAATGGCTAAACTAAAGATTGCTGAACAGTCGAACCTTTAATAGCAGCCATATTTACCTTCAAGATCAAGTGGCCATTATTGGGAGGTGGCTGCTACTCAGAGGTTTACTAAAAAATTCTCTAAACCTCAATTAGAAGGTTATACATGTTTTAGCTTAAGTTGTATATTACTAGCGTAGTAGTACCACAGGTGAAAAAGAATCAAACTTTCCATATTCAGAAAGACATTTCAATTTTGAAATGGAAGAGACAGTGTTAAGACTAATATCCAACAAATCATGAGTTACTGCTTTGACCCAATACCAAAATAAAATTGTACAATCATTATACTCTTAGCAAGATATAATGGGGTTTTACTGTTGCAAACCTAGGCCTCACTTGGACTAAAAATAAGTTAGACAACTTGGTTGCCTCATATCTACGACCCTGGATGGATATGCCAATTAATCGCAATGTCAACATTTGTCTGCTCTTAAAAGATAAACTGGCCTTGACATCATCATGCCATCTACAAAGCTAAATCATTGCCCAAAGGTATTGAGAAATTGCTGTAATCAGACATTCCTCTATAACCTACCTGACTCAGTGCCAATGCAGTCATAGCACACAATTAAAAGCCTTTTCCAAAGGCCATAAAAGTTGATCAAAGATCTCTCTGCTATTCTAGGAATAATTGCTGGATATGTTTTGTAATACAGATTGCATGGGTAGTACCTCTACCAGACATTTAAACTTCCATACTGCTCTTTCCTTAAAGAGTTCCCAACGATAAAAATAACTGCTTTCTGGGTCGTTTTTCATATGTTTCTTCTTTGGGAGTCACTGTATTTTGCCTGATATAATAGACCTCTTTAACTTCATTCGAATAGGTAGTGACAGGACCCGAAATGGGTAAACAAAGTTCATGGTAATGGCTAAACTAAAGATTGCTGAACAGTCGAACCTTTAATAGCAGCCATATTTACCTTCAAGATCAAGTGGCCATTATTGGGAGGTGGCTGCTACTCAGAGGTTTACTAAAAAATTCTCTAAACCTCAATTAGAAGGTTATACATGTTTTAGCTTAAGTTGTATATTACTAGCGTAGTAGTACCACAGGTGAAAAAGAATCAAACTTTCCATATTCAGAAAGACATTTCAATTTTGAAATGGAAGAGACAGTGTTAAGACTAATATCCAACAAATCATGAGTTACTGCTTTGACCCAATACCAAAATAAAATTGTACAATCATTATACTCTTAGCAAGATATAATGGGGTTTTACTGTTGCAAACCTAGGCCTCACTTGGACTAAAAATAAGTTAGACAACTTGGTTGCCTCATATCTACGACCCTGGATGGATATGCCAATTAATCGCAATGTCAACATTTGTCTGCTCTTAAAAGATAAACTGGCCTTGACATCATCATGCCATCTACAAAGCTAAATCATTGCCCAAAGGTATTGAGAAATTGCTTGAAAAATTTCCCCAATCATGACGTCAAGAAAATCTACAATGAGAATAGCAAGGGAACAAAAACGGAGTTTGACATATCCAACAACACACGGACCGCATTGAAATTAATCAAAAGCAAATAGAGAAACAAAAGCAAGTTACGATATACATATATTTTCCTTTCTGACGATTCATACTCTGAAGAGTGTAAGACTAAAAAAGCTTTTAAGTATGTTTTTAGTGCTATGTCACAAATTTTCAAGGTGATTTATATCAAGTTGTGGGGTCAAACAGTTGATTCGGTGTCTCTTTTATAAAGAACAGGAAACACTGTGCTGGATGCATAGAATACTTAGAAAATGGTCATCGCCAACACAGCTCTGTACTAAGCTTTCTAGCAAAATCATTATTTGCTGTAATGTTGTTACTTTATATGGACCTGGAGGGCTGGGACTCCCAATGTATCATTACTAGAACTGAACTAAGACCAGATCTACTACTCGTCAAGGAAAGTATGGTACGTCTTAGAGTTTGGTTTCAATACAAATATAGGAAATAACTTAGAGCATAAGGAAATAAGATATGTTAAACTCCGTAACATTCTAAACCATAAATCTGACGAGGTTAAGTTTGTCAATAAGGCAATGGAAAGCTTAGGAGTCTTTGGTAGGTCGTGTGATTCACTAGTATGTATGATGAAGAACAGTGACATATACTATCACAAGTCAAAATATATACTCATAACAGTAGTAAACGTAGACTTATGATGTAGCTATTACATATTATGCTGCACGAACAAAGAATAGATGCCACTGCTAGTGCTCTATATCATTTACCTCTCCTTTCTCTCTTTAGGTGTTTTTAACACAAATTTTCACTGTTTTATCTTTTACTGTACATAGCTATCATTTTAAGTATCCAGCAGTCACATCTCTGCCTAAATTTGTGAGGAGATTGACTGGATTTTGTATTCGAAGGTTTTATAGAGAAAATAAATTCCATTACTACAACTACAACTGCCACAACAATTATTGTAACGAAAAATATTAATTGATACATACATCTTCCTGTTCACTTGGAAAAAAATTATTATTGTACCAAAAACTTAAGTGCCATGTTGCCTAAGCTAACATGGCACTCATATCACTCGGGTCAAGACTGCACTTGATTCTTAATACTATTGCTATTATAGACAATATTTTAAAGTGGACCTACACCTTTTTCAGTTTTGACAAGTATTTTTTTAATGAATTGGAAATGACTAAAATCTGAAAA
>JANTCA010091228.1:0-13301 GCA_024741275.1 Chironex yamaguchii
AATGTCCTTCATGCTTTCACCTAGTCGTTTGCTGGCACAACTGGATGGATAGAATGATGTGCATCTACCAGCCACATAAGTACTTCTAAGTCGTAACTAACTATTAGCATCAGTATGCTCCCTTTGTTGACTGTTCCTGAGGCCAGTTCTTCTTGTCTAGAAGCCACCGCGGACCATACCACCACTTCTTCTATTCTAACTTCGTAATGGGTGGCACTCCTGCTGCCAACGGTCTGCATCATTCATATGTGTTGATACATGTTTCCATGTCAATTTAAATTACCTTGAAATTTCATGTATTTTTCGAGCTCTGTTTTAGACAAATGTCTTCAAGTTCTTAAAGGTCTCATTAATCCAACAAAGAGCCACCTTACTGTCAGTCCAGCATATATTTTCAGTCATAGGCCAACGCTGGAGTGCTCTATTGACATTAGCAGCCGGATTAGCTCCCATATGACATGCAACTAGCTCTTGCCTTGCAACTGTCATTCTCCTCTTTGCTATTCTTGCCTTTGATGTCAGCAATCCTCTGGTTGTACCACTTGGCTGAAACATCACTGCAACTATTTGAGCTGAAACGGCCTTTTCACTGGGAACAACCATGCAATGCAATACAATTTCAGTACCATCTTCCTTGTGAGGAGACAGTGTTCTTGGCACTGCAGTTGGTTTGAGCCCTTGCTTCCACTTCTTCCTTTGTATGTCTGTGCTTACCTCCAAGCTCCCCTTCCATCAACTTTTAGGCGCTACAGATGCTTCCCTTCAACAACAACTGGGGAAATGATCCCCAAGGGGTCATAAATACTACTGGGCTCTTGCAACATCACTCTTTTACTAAGTACCTTTGCCAGTTCTAAGTTGACAGTCACTTCATACTGGTCTTGTGCCTAATCCCAAACAATGCCCAAAAACTGCTTGCCGACTGTGCAGCCCGAATGATGTTGCAACACTGCACCTAGCATAAATGGGGAGCATTCCCCACCAAAGGGCACTCGACAGAAGCGCAGGTGTTTCTCTTCCTTCCACTTTCATCTTATATAGGAATTGAAAGCATCCCTATCCTCTAAATGTGTTGCAATTTGGAGAAAAGCCTTGGTTACATCACCAACCACACACACTGGGGCCATTCTAGACCTCAGTAAAATGTCCCACAACAATGGCTGTAGTGATGGCCCTGGATTCATGCATTCATTTATTGAGAAACTCACGATTGGGCTTGCTGCTAGCATGAAACACCATCCGAACTTTTATTGAGGAAGCCTCTTCCCTTATTACAGGTTTATGTGGCATATAAAATATTTGTAGTCCATCCGCTTGCTCTGGTGCTTCCTCTATCACACCCGTTGTCAGCTCTTCAGCTACAATCCTGTCACACTCTTCCCTCACATGTGGTAACATCAACTTAAACACACTGTTCAGTTGCCCTCTGCTCTGTTTTTCGTTGCTTTCTTGTGGAAACGGCCCCTCAATACTTCATACCTGCCATCTTCCTTTCTCACAATTCTTTCAACAAACTCCTGCTTAACCTCTACTTGATCAAACCCTTTCCTATCCTCTATCCCATAAACGTCTAACGAATATTATCTCTCATAATCCTCATTTGTTGTCCGTGTGAAGTAGGTCATGTCCTGACTACCTTCCTCACCATGAACTACCCACCCTAGAGACGTTTCATCCGCAATTGGCTCACCATCCTTTCCTTTGACATTTCTCCCAGTTCGTATCCGTCCAAATAGTGGATCACCAATTAGCATCATAATTTCGTATGCCCCTGTTTGTGTTTCAGGTACGTGCTTCCCTTGGATGTAAGGGAATTTGCTTTTCAGTTCTTTCTGTTTATAACCGAAAAGTTCTTTTGATCTAGTCCAGTTGCCTTTGTGCAAGAGTAATTCTGCTATATGCATCTGCCGTTCCAAGGGAATTTTCCTCTTATCTGTCAGGGGCCAGACCTAGGATCTGTGTTGCCTTCTTACTTATGTAATTCTTTGTTGACCCTGTATTCAATATACTGCACACCTCATCACCCGTAATCTTAAATGGCACAATCGGCATTATACATTTTCCAGACATAGTATATCCTGTAAAATTCACTTGTCCCTCTTGGTTGCGTTCTTCATGCAGGCTGGTGTGGTGGTTCCCTTTGCAGTAGAAACAACCCCGTCTTCTACAATCCTTCGATAAGTTGTCCCAGAGACTGTATTAGATAGTTGTCTCCACATCTGTAACATAAACCCTTGGTTTTGAGAATAGCTCTCCTTTCAGCTTTGTCAGTCACAGTCACTGGTTTGAAAATCTAATCCAGTCTCTGGGAGTCCCTTCAAAAGGTTTAATCATAAGTTTGGGTACCTTGGCAGTCTGACTCTTAAATGTTACATCCAGCTCCAATTCACGCTCCTTTGTCTCCAACCTCACCTGCTGTTGTTCTTTCCACAACTCTTTCTCCCTTTCTAACTTTATTTTATGTTCCAATTCCTCTTGTTCCCTAGTCATCTTCTCTTTCATTTCCTTCTCTCTCGTATCTTTCTCTCTCAGCTCTTCCTGAGTCTTGTCGGCTCCTATGTTGTAATGCATCTGTATCAAGGTCTTTTTTTCCTGCACTAACTGTATTGTTCTCTTGAAGGACTCTCTCTTCTCTCCTGTCCATGTTTTTATGTCATTCCTTCTACCAAGAAGCCATAATAATTCACTTTCTTGATCCCCTTGTCAACTGTAATCATACCATCCTCCACACTTGCTAATACAGATAATCCTCTGTCCATGGGGTTTTTTTTCATCAAATCTTATCAGTGTCCCTTTGCGGTCGCCACTTTGTAGTGAATTGTGGGTCACGTCTCGCAAAGTTCACGTACAAATTCCCGTGAGAAGAACTTCAAAACTAAAACTGCCCTACTTCTTCAAAACCCTTCTATCGTCGCATCTTGCTGAATGTTGTAATACACTTTTCATACCCGATTTTTGCAATACATTGCCTATGCCTATCTAGATTGCTCTAGCACAAATGACGTCAGCAAACCCTCGTTACCAGACCTTCCTCCCACGTATGTTAAGTTAAGCGCCTATGCCTAGCATCAGCATGAGGCTAGACTTAATGACGTCATTCTAAGTTAAAACTGAGTAAGCCACGTTTATCCTAGCTCGATTATGTAATAAGCTACAAAAATATAGTCTCAAAGGATATATATTTTTTATTGTAATAGACTTAATTATATCAGGGAGAAGTTTCCAGCATTTCACCTGGTATACATGAGATGTTTACCATCTGATTCCTATAACTATGCCGTTTACTACAATCATATGTCTAAGATACAGTAGCAATTTCTCAAACCTCCCAAGGAAAACTGTTAACCATATGCAGTTGCTTTGCTTGTAGTATATAACAGGTACAACCAGTCAATTTTCTACGCATCTATGCCCGTTTACCAGCCCTAGAACGCTGTTTTCAGTGGAGCATTGTAAAACTGTGTATTGAAGAAATGACGGTTTTATAATCATATTAACCACACAGCTGGTTGCAAGTGACAAATGTTGCAACTATATGCCCGTTATATTTTTGCTCTCATGGCCAATATCTGGTATACAACCGTCTCTCCTACGTAAAGTGATCATCGCGTTTCTGTAGACGCTAACCACGGCTGGTAGCATTGCTTCCAGTAAAGATGGTCATAATGAACCTTTGCAGCTGACGTTCATATAAGCGCACACCTTTGAATGTTAGTGTTTAAATAGGCGCCCAGTGTGTTCGAGAAAATATAGTATCACGTCCTTTATGTCTATGTACATTTTCTGCCTATCAAAATAGAATGTTACCAAAGCAGTCTATCATTAAAGGTATATCATGTTTGTCCGTAGGGAAAATTGATGTTGTAACTTTTGACAATGTATCTCTGTTGAATTAATTTGTAAAATTGTACATATCTTTATTTGTATTATATGGTCTTATGAAATAAATTAAATAAATAAATCTCAAATTCCGCTTTGGTATGTTTTAAAATTAGTTAAATATGAAAAAGTCGCTTTGGCATCGTCATCAGATCAAGTCCACTTAACAACACCTAATGTGGCAAGTTAGAAATCTTGCAAGCCCTGGTCGAGAGTTTCTTTAATTTTTGAATGGAAATAGAACTTGAGCTGTAATCGTAATAGATATGCCAGGTAGAAACGTAGTCTACTAATAAACAGAACTACCAGACTGATAATTGTCAGGGAAAGGGACATGACAATCCATCTTTTTTCAAACGTTTGTTCAATTCCTTTTGACATCTGCAGAGAAGCAATGAATGCTGCACATAATTTTAAGAAATATGAAGTATTTTCAAACAGTACATAGCCGAGCAGCATCAAAGAGAATGTAAATATATATATATAAATCACCTGTGTTATACGCATTCCCCATTCTGTCGCATGACCAAGGCCTTCTGGGTCGAAAATTCGCATTCGAAGGGGCGGTAAAGTTACACATTTTTTATTTTATAGTTATATGCTAGCCCCCACGGCATTGCAATTTTGTGAAGACAATTTGTTCCCTGTGAAGGATGAAGATGAATCCTTCTTAAAGTTAACAGCTGACAACGGCAATGCGCAGAAACTCCCAAAAAGAGAGCAACAAGTTTTATCTCTGTACCACTTGTACTGAATATATTTTACAAGATAAGGGAATTTTATACATCTACAAAAGCGATTTCCACATACATAATTTACATCAATTTAGAATTGCATTGAGCAACAGAAAATATTTTTATATTAATCACTACAGCTAGCCCCCCTCCAGATCGCTACCTGAAAGGAAGGGAGCGAAAAATGTAAGGAAGGCTAAGTAAGTCCTAAGGCAAGAAACAAGTTTATACTTATAACGGGGAAGCATTCTCCTGAGATATTACTTGATAAAGGCGATCAGGCCAATGGACGCATCGTCCAGATCGCGTTTCGGTTAGAAAACGATACTTGGCAGCCTAATCAGGAACGGGCGATGCGGATGATGGCGGTGCATGAGTCGTAGAAGTATAATGATCGTCAGTGTAAGCCACTTTTAAGCGATCGATGCTGACGGTATCATGACGGCCGTTAAGGTCGAGCTTAAAATATTTGTCCATGCGCTCAAGGACACGGAAGGGTCCTTCGTACTGAGACTTAAGTGGAGATCTGACAATGTCATCACGCAGAAAAACTTACAAGTATCTAACTGCGGAAGGATATATGTTGGGGGAGATGTATAACGCGTAGGAATTGGTTGAAGTGCTGCCATGTGGCGACGCAAACGGTCAACATAGTCGGTCGGATCCATAAGTGGAGAACTGGGCACAACAAATTCATTTGGTAATCGAAGAGTGGTACCAAAAACAAGTTCAGCAGGGCTGGCACGAAGATCAGTTTTGATACCTGCCTATTGCTCGTGGTACCAGCAATAGGCAGTGGAGGGGCGGGAGTGGAGTGGGAGGGCAGAAAAGATCAGGAGGTGGGACACCCACGGCTGCGACTATTGGAGTGAGGGCGATACCGACCCTGTAACTGGGTGGTAAGGGCATTTAGTTGAGCACTGAGTGTTTCAACCTGTTGGCGAGGATGGATGAGTTCCTGATTATCAGGGGCTGAAGAGGGTATTGGGGAGGGAATATGGGTGACATTGGGGGAGGCAAGGCTACTTCGAGAATTTTATCGGCAATCAACGCCAACTGATCAATTATGACAGTGTCACCAGTTGACGCAAGGATGGAATGGGCATTGGTGGGAAGACGTTGGACAAAAAGCTGACGTAAAATGCGATCTTCGAGCATGTTATCTCCTAATAATTGGCGCATTCGTCGGAGCAACTGAGAAGGTTTGCGGTCGCCTAGCTCCTCGGATATGAGGAGTTGATGCAATCGTTTTTGCTCCGAGGCAGAAGTCCTTTTTATTAGTTCAGTTTTTAAATAATCATAAGGTTGGGTTTCAGGAGGTGCAATTAATATGTCATGCACCACTTAAGCGATCTCTGGCTGTAAGGAGGAGACAATATATGCGAATCTGGTTGCCTGGGACGATATGTTTCTGGTTGTAAACTGGGCTTCCACCTGGGCAAACCATATAGTGGGGTCGTTGGGCCAAAACGGGGGAAGTTTTAAAGTAATGTAGGATAACGAGGTGGCTCGGAAGTAGTTGATGAAGTGCAGGAAGTTGCGTCACTGGTCGCCATTTGAAAAAAACAGAAATACCACGGGACTTCGTGCAAGTCTATACAATGTTTGCTGCTAAAGCCAGACAAGACTAATGGCACCAGAAAAGAAAACTCACACAAAGTCCAAACGTGATGGCTGTGGCTGTAGCTCCTTGTGTTCACGTCGGTGTCACCACTTGAAGCATGAAGATGAATCCTTCTTAAATCTAACGGCTGACAACGGCAATGCGCAGAAACTCCCAAAAAGAGAACAACAAGTTTTATCTCTGTACCACTTGTACTGAATATATTTCACAAGAAAAGGGAATTTTATATATCTACAATAGGGATTTCCACATACATAATATACGTCAATTTAGAATAGCATTGAGCAACGAAAAATATTTTAATATTAAATGCGTGGGTCACTACACCTGTTAAGGCAGAAATACGAAGACCCGGTTTACGCTGAAACGGATTTGTACCAACACATTCACAGATAGGCTTGCCATTTACACTGGAACTGATGGATCCATACCGATATGGATCCGCTATCTGTGCTAGTTTGGGATTGCTTTCCAACGTTTACACTGAAACGGTGTTAGTAATAATCATGGTGTTTTTTGCTTCCTGACTTTTTGGAATCACCATCATCGAATGGCCTCTCAAATTTTCTATATATATAAACTCCCATAGCTCACAAAGTAAGATTTCCAATCTGCCATGGGGCCAGTGGGTCCTACAAATGTCGTTATTCTCTAATCCCCAGGGACAGCGGAGCAGTCTGAAAGTGGGGCGGCTAAAATCGAGCGAACCACCAAAGTGGCAATCTTGACTTAATTATTGACGTCACGGTAACAAAAAATAATCCCTGCAGCACTAATATTACTAGGACTCAATGCAGATGCCGCCTTTGAGTCCCTGAAAAACTAACCTATCATTAGTGAATTGTTTTCAACTCTTCCAAACATTATTTTTGGAAAACGTCGGGGCTATAGCCCCCTGTTCCACGGTGCCTGATCCCGGGTGGAAGTAGACAAGGTAGTCTTATTTTGATGAGCAAAAGTATGAGTTTTTGATTGTGACCACCGAAGCATCCAACTCTGGTCTCATGACCATCACCATTTGCATTTATTTTATATGGAAGTCGACAAGGTGGTCATGTATAATGAACAGAAGTAAAGTTAGGATTGTGGGTCGAACCCGGGTCTTATGACCGTAAATTCGACGCCTTTATTACTGAGATAAACATCTTAATAGAAAGTCAAAAGACTATTAGTCATTCAACCCTGATGATCTACCCCTGTTATTGGATGTCTGTCTATTGGTGTATACGCTGTACAAGCGACATGTGATTTGTGCCTACAAGGCATTCATTTATCGCTGCTTGTACTAATTCTACGTAATAGACAAAGTGGTCTTGTGAAATGAACAGAAGTAAAGCTATAATTATGACCACCGGTAATGTTGGGGTTGAATTGATAAAATGTGCAGCAAAGAAGCACCCAAATTCTGCCGCCGTGTTTTTTGGTAGGCAGCCCGTGGTTACGCACCAAGTTTAAGTATTTGGAGGTCGGCATCTCACTGTCGGCTACGGCTTCTAGTGTGGTGTGGGTTTATCCCTTGACAACACAGTAAAACAACGATCTCATTACGATAATTCTGTCTTTCCTCACTAATGCAAACGTGCGGTTTGAACTGCTGTCCACTGTCCCGCACACAGCATATTCCCCAATATTAAGGGGTTGGTCTTGGACATTTGACGAATCCTCATGGCAGGAGCAATGAGTGGATTGCCATCACCCAAGTACGAAAACTAACCATGATCAAACACTTTTCTGATCAAGAGGAATGGGGTTCGGTCATTGACAGCATTGTATTGAGTAAGTCGGTGGCTCTGCAATGACGATGATGATAATGATAATCTCCAAAGACAACCTCTTCAATGTTGGGGTAAAAAAATTTTTCCAAATATGATTTTTTTTTGCATTAATGCCTAGTCCTTTTTTCATAGATGTGCCACACAATTATTTTCAGATAATTTTCAACCCACAACCCATCCATTCCAGGCAGCATGTTTATTGGCGTCAATTTAACACTAGCGTCCTTTCCAACCCCAAGGACACGACAGGTTGTAAGTTCGTCGTCCTGGTCAAAAATGTGGAAATTGGACACAAATACAAAGTGGCCACCATCACGCGTATTTCAAATACCTGCTGATTTAAAAATAGATAACGTTTTTGAACATCACCATAGTTACAACAGCCCACCATTTCTATTTGGAGTCTCAAACTAAAACGTGATTTATGACTAGCAAGTTTTCATGCACTTTTGCAGCCTTCTTTGGCTCATTCAATTTTGCAATCCAATTTTACACCACACTTTGTGAAGTCATACAATCTGCCTTGCGTGTTTAAACTGTTCGAGCCCCGTCATTACCATGTTTTGCGCACAAAGAAGCTTTTATTGCTTTTCCTTTTGCGATATACTAATAACAATGTGTGTCAAGGATGAAAATATATTTATTTACTTCTCGTGGTAATCTGGGTGACATGGTGCCACGGGGAATTTTTTCTCGTAAGGAGAATCTTGTGTACTAGTGCGCACTCCTCCAGATGGACGTATTACAGAGCAATTAATTTTTGAATAATTTGTGGGATACTCGGTGTCAGGGTCATTTACCAGACAAGACGGCAGCAACGATTTAAAAAGCTCTATCTCCAAAAAAATTCCTTTTAAAACTGACGATATCCTGTTCCAAGATCAAACTGGTTAGATAAAGGGTCAACATCACTATCCTATTAATATTAAACACCGTGTTTACATCATTCTTAATACTAGCCTCCCACCATAAAATTAGCATCCATTGGATGTGAGCATATAGAGTATAATAAGCATCAGTACCACAACCCCACATCTGCGTCAGAAAACGAAATGCCATTGATGAGAAAAGGCAACGGGAGCCCACTCTGATAAAGACCTCACTTTGTAGTAAAATTGCCTAACTCTGACATGGGAATCAGCGACGCTTGATAATAAGTATGCTAATTAATCCCCCTCACGACCCCCCATCCCTAGTTATCTTCTGACACACCTGCCAATTCAGGTATGCCTTTGACACGTGGTCTCGATAACGTGAGTTATTTGTCGCGTATTCAAACAAATTGCCATTATTTGTCTGTTACTTATCTGCTGCTATTTAGATTTAAGCTATTGTTGATCGTTTTAAATACAACAAGATGGTGTTGACAATAACACTGATGACTCTATGACGCCATTTTGACTTGTTTAATTCTACCTCCTATTGGCTCGTGATGGTGGTCACATGTCACATGACCAAAATCACATGATTTTTGACTGCCTTCAAAATCTTGTGTTTCGCCTTAATGTACTTCTTGAGCTTGATTGAGCTTAGAGTGAAGTTGTGTTGTAGGGTATTACTCTCATCATGGCAAGAATAACTGCTCTTCTGTTGCTTGGTTTGTTAACCCAAGTCTTTGGCTTGATGAGGTGAGTATTGAAATACTTGTTGTGTAAATAAATAGTCCCTGGGACTTGAGGTTTTTTCGTGTTTCAACTATCACTTAAGTGCAAGCTATTGTGAAAAAATGTACACTGTTTTCATTTTAATTTAGCAGCAAAATTTGCTTTTTTGGCCTTGGCTCTAGTTGCCTTTCGTGTTGATATTTCTTGATTTTAATTGCTATAGTCCTTAAGCTGCTTGCTGTGGATTGAATTTGGGTATGCCGCGCGTATTTATTACTTCTGTTTTCAGTGTAAACATACGCTCGCGTTGTGGTGATAAAGTAAGAGCTTTGAGCATAGTTGACAGTTTAAAGTATACTTTTGAATTATCGAAGGACAAAAGTTGCTATTTTTCAGATAAGTCATTATCCAAACACAGAAATTAACCGATTCATGTATTTTCCTGGAAATTTGAATTGAAGGCATCTCCGCTTTAGCCTATGTGATTAGTATTTTTGACCAGTGCGATTTGAAAGCTTGATCTATCTTTCTTTGACAATGCAAGTAATGGTGTGAATGGAGATTCTTGAAAGCTGATACCGTAGTCTACCTTTCGCAATTCCTGTGCAAAGTTTAAACAAAATACATAATATGAGAACAGTATCTGGTTACTGAGGTGTGATTTACATGGTAACTAATAGGAAAGTCACATTTCTATAGGCCTAATTAAGTTAAAAATATATTAAAACCATTGAATCTATATATTCTATTTCTTGATGATATATAATGAAGATATGTGACCTAAATTTTACATGTCCCATATCGGGTTATATGTAATGGGAACGCCTCCGTCATTACAGTTCGGTCTATCAGGTGATCATCACAATTGAGTGAAGCGTTTTATATTTATGGAGTGAGCATGTGATGTGATCAGGTGATGTGATCTTTGACAGGAGGAGGAGTGTCTTGCTTGATATTGATATAGTCATCAGGAGAGAATTGGTAATTTTAAATCCACGTTCATATATATCTACAAATATGTAATTGTGTCCATTGGGAAATTTGGTTAAGGAGAGTGACTGAAATAGCCTGTGATCATAACAATAATGATGATAGTGATAATGCAAATTTTGATGATAATTATAATAATGATATTAACAATTGTGATTAGTTTTGAAAATGCAAATTTCGGTGATAATCATGATAAGTTGAGTCACTACAGACATTATTTTTAATCCTGTTATGTAGATGTGTAATAAGTTTCTTCTGTTTATAACAATGAATGTTCATTTTTGTTTTCAAAGGATTCCCTTACACAAGTTCAAGTCAGTAAGGCAACATTTAAAGGAAGCGGGTGCCTACAAATCTCTGGAAAATCAATCAAGATTGAAATTCACACCTGTTCCAGAACCATTGTCAAACTATTTAGATGTAAGTAGTGCACACATTCATAGAGTTGTATACATATCACGCTAAGAGACGACAATCAGGGGTTTCTTTGTTTCTTTTGGTCTAACTATGAGGGAAAATATCTGATGAATTAGATTCCATTTCAAATGCATTAAGTATATACAAACATCAATTAGGCTACTAGTAAGAAAAACGTTTTGCTGAGACTAATTTAGAATGTTAAGTGAAGTGTCTGTGCTTTTTCAATAGCCACTTTTTCCTCAAGGCAAAGTTGATGCCACATCCCTTTTTAAGGGTACAGGAGTGTGCCTAGAAGAAGTACAGTTAGATTGATTGATAATCTGATGGGAGTGATCAATGTATTTTACCTTCTTTTTTATATATATTATAGTTCTGAGTAAAAAAAGCAGTATCAAAGTTTTGTTTATTTTATAAAGAAAAATTTATATTGCCATAAACAATGTTAACTAGGGATTGCAAGTTCGACCCCAATCGGCTTACAGTTAGTGCAGCAATTGTGGTAACACTTGTGTCTGTTGAGGTATAATGACAAAGACAATTAAGCAATGCCTTGACTTTTATTACTTTGCAAACCAACCAACAAACAAACCCTCATGAATATTTAATCTCATTGGTCAAGGAAAAATAGCATGTGATTTATACTGAATATTTTTAATTTATGCATTTGGTCTGGTGTGCCTGATTTCTTCAAGGTATTTGCAGGTATGTGCAGGATCACACACCTTACAGGTACAGGTTTGTATGCATTCTCGCTATTTTATGATATGTTTTATGGTCAGTTTTGGAATAAGAACATTTATGACATTTTATCATATAGATGTTTGTGTTCATTATATCTTACATACATTCTACGTTATCTCGTAGGCTCAATATTATGGGGAAATCAGCATTGGAACGCCTCCACAGACGTTCAAGGTCATCTTTGACACTGGATCATCAAATTTATGGGTTCCATCCAAGAAGTGTCCATTTACAAATATTGCTTGCTTATTGCACAATAAGTATGATAGTACTAAATCAAGCACATATAAAGCCAATGGCACAGCATTTTCCATTCAATATGGTAGTGGAGCGTGCTCTGGAATTCTTAGCACGGACACGGTTACTATTGGTGCAGATAAAATAACAGGTCAGACTTTTGCTGAGGTATTAAAGGAGCCTGGATTAACATTTGTGGCTGCAAAATTTGATGGTATTCTTGGAATGGGGTATGATACAATTTCTGTGGATCATGTGACCCCTGTCTTTTACAATATGGTATCACAAGGATTAGTAGCGCCAATCTTTTCTTTTTACCTAAACAGGTAAGATGGTTTCTATGTCTTTGTAATTAGGTATAGTTTCATATGTTGTGTAGTCTAACGTTGCCCACTCGACAACTCATCGACTAGACATCATTTATGATTCCTGGTAGCACAGTACATATATATTATAGTATATATATTATGGTATGATATCATATTATTTGATTTAATTTCCAGAGTTTTGCTGGGTTAAAAGATTCAACCATTTTCTGACAGTTTTATTGATTATTATCACAAATGAAATTGTGGTTGAAGTTAAACTTCTAAACTTAATTTTTTAAAATGCTCAGTAACATGCTCCCACTATATTTCCCTGCCAAAATTGCAATTTTGACATGTGTTGACCTCTCCAAGAAATTTTTTTTATTTGGTCAATGCCAATCCAGATTATCTGCAGGAAAGAAAATTAAAAGTTGCTTTATGGATATGCACTTCTTGTCACACATTTTAAAAATGATTATATCTTCTTTCCATTTTGTGAATAGTTTTATGAAAAATGGCCACGGTGTGGGGCATGATGCAAGTGAAGATGGTCAGGGTAGATATGCATACAAACTAAAGTACACTATATAGAGGAGTGACAGTAAATAAACGAAATTTTCAATGTGTGGATTTTGGATTTCTGTGTTGGATGAAAATTAAAATAGAGCCTAAAGTCATAGGAAGCAAGTGTATGCTAAAAGTAGTTTTCATGATTTTGTACCAATTATGTTGACAAATACTTATGGGAAAGAAAAAATATGACCATGTGATATTTTACACACCTTGAAAGCTGCGCTATTGAAAGCTGTGTATTGGTGCATCAATGTGCATTTGCAGTCCTTATTTGAACAAGCATGAGGCAGAGCAGAGAAGTGTCCAAGGACATGTGCACCTTTCACTACAAAAGAATATTACCTTGAAAATTTGCGACATTGCGCTAAAATCATACTTAAAAGCTTTTTTCGTCTGACACTCCTCAGAGTATGAAA
>JANTCA010091230.1:0-12648 GCA_024741275.1 Chironex yamaguchii
ACGACTCATGTCATGATAAAGCTCCTGTCTACATGGCTTCCACTGAGTCCACAAAGTCGAGAATTTTCAAGATTATTGATTGCATATGTTTAAGAAAGGTGATTAAAGAGAGTATAATTTCGCTAATTCGAGAATTTCATCCACCAAGTTTATTTCGAAAAGGAAACATGTGACGTGACCTTGTGGGTTTGACTATTTTTGCCCTGTTTTGTTACGAGTGTTTTATAAAACTAAATTATGTATTCGTGGAATGGTCTGTCGATGTCTCGAGTCTAGCTCTATACCTTATAATTCAATGAGCCGTTTTGGATCGTATGTTATGATATTACTGTATTTGCTTTCAAATTATAGTCGGTTTATCGCCTAGTGAGTAAATTTATCACAGAAAAAGGACGTATGCTGTAATGATCTAATGTTTACAGGAAACCATAAGCTACCAACATTAAGTTGATACTACAAAGGCTAAAACATTGTTATGTGCAAATGCAAGTCTCAGATTAGCTAATATTTATAAACAAAGCTCATGGAATCAAGGTGAAAATTAGTTTTCTTTCTGTGTTTCAATACATTTTAAGAACGTCCTGACCGCTGTAAACCTCGGTAAATGACCACAGGCACGAGAGTTTTAGTACTACAATAACAACTAAATCTAACGCATACACTAGTTTCCTTGTTACACTAGTCATCTCAGTTCTCTGATAGGTCCAGTTGTACAAACTTGAACAGAAAGTAAGTAAAGGAATTAATTATACAGATAATGTTTTTAAATGGATACTTTAAAAGCAGTTGCTCATTTTTGCTATGGAAATTTTTTTCGGTTACCTCGTCAAAATTAAACAGATTTCAGTTCTTAATGCGTCAATATATAAAACGCAGTGCTTGAAGCTAGAAGTGCGATTATTTAGATTACATATTCTCGATATTTATACTTTCTCAATGACACGGATTACACTTCTATCATATTTTTGTAAACCGACAATTAACGTAATTTTCCACTCTTCTTATTTTAAAGAAAGTTAAGCTCAAAGTCGTCAAAATCCTTTAAGATTTAAATCAGAGTAATTACGTCGACCTACGAATCTTTGTCAACAATAGGTTATAGTTTAATTTAATTTATACTAATCTGCAACCATCGCAATAGTTTAAGTTTAAAGTTTCCGTCAAACGATTGATAGCTGTTTTATTTTCCCACGAAGGAAATATACAACTTTTCTATGTTGATGGCCTTCGATTACTTGTAACACGTTGTGGCTAATTTGCAAAAACATTTTAGTGCTGGGAGAAGCCTCAGTAATAAAGCTGTTGGTCAGATGTTTATTGCATACTATCCTCATTGAAAGAGATGACTAGAATAGCTAAAACAGAGCGGCATATAATATACCACATATAAGAATTTGCCGGCGAAAAAGCCCAGACAGACGCCATGCTTGTCGTCATTTTGCTACGTCATCGGGATAACGAAGCACATCAAACTTTTTCAAACTCATCGTCAACAGTTTTGACTAATTATTACTAGGTGAAAATATTTGTTTTCTTACCAAACTGTCTTATGTCTTAGTGTACTGCGTGCAACTACATTGGTTTTACGTTGTTAAAATAATGTTTGCTTGAACCAAAAGCTCATGAAGATTAATAAGCCGCACTTCTAAATCCTATCAACTAAAACAGCAAACAGTGCTACTTCCGTGGAGGGTAGAACTGGGATTCAAGCCTTGAGCTTTCTATTAAGAAATCAATTGTTATGATACTGGTAATTGTGCATTTAGCACGATATTTTAGCATGGTGAAGAACGAATAGACAGACACCACTAAAAGTGATTTGAACCCACATTGTGATTACCTTTTGTTTGTACACTAGTAAACTTTGTTAGGTCCAAATAGAGATCTACTTACCATATTGGCATAATGAGCATAGCCTAATACGGAAAGTACCGCCAAATCCTAATATAAATTACTTGAAAATGCTCTATTCTTCTTTAAGAGCAGAGCTTAGTATATCGTACAAAAAGTTTTTGTAAGGATTAGCAATTAGAATATCTGTTTAGTTCATGTTTGATTGAAACTGCATGAATAGAAATTTACTATTAATTTTAGGGACATTTTAATATAGTATGAAATGAAAATTTGGAGGTACAGCTTGTCATATGTGGTTACAAACTGAAATTTCTCCCAAGTATTTTGAGTTTCAACTATACAATAAACCACTAAAAAAGGTTCAAAGCAGCCATCTGCAACCATTTTCAATACTCAACTGCAAAAACTCGACTATCGCGATAAAATTGACATTCCCAAAGACCAATGATTGTACATCGTAGCAACCACAGCTAGGCAACTACAGCAACTAACAGAGGCCTTATTGTACTTGATTGCAATTGAAACCAGTAAAGCAAATAACAAACATTTTATACTATGAGATTATTTTATGCTGTCCACTACTCACTTCAATGTGCCACGAAAAGACAACATGATAAAAGCCAACAGTGAATGTTGAACTTGAAGTGAACGAAACTACAAGACGATTAGGGTTTTGGCAAAGTCTTTAACCACCTAGATAGAAAAATAAAGGGGAATGTAGCTCCAGAGGTTACATTCTACATATCAACGTTTTTCACGCAAAATGCATTTCTTTTTGTTTTATCAAATACTGTATAGTCAAAAACGTTTCAGACTTTCAAACGTTTCGTTATGGCAGACTAAAAGCTTATAGCATCAGCAACAAAGTTTGTTGTATGAACAAGATTGGTGCCCATTACAAACAATCCAGAACATGGTGACGGTGGTGTAAATGAAGAACAATTGACCAAAGCAGTGATATTTCGTCTTTGCAGTGGCAGTGAGTCCATCGGGAAAATTTTAGAATCAAAACGAACTATTTCAGACAAATACTGGAAGGTGGTTCTTGCGAAGGACAACCTCTGAATAACATCAGAACTGACATGAATATACTGTTATCAATTTTGTAATGGGTAGACTGGAGTGGGACTCGGAAACCATCATAAAAGGCATGAAAGAACCTACCTTGAAAGTCTGCAAAACTATGTATTAATGCAGCAAATCTTTGCTTTATGCGTAAAAATAGCAAGTAATGCGAAAGCCTTTTTTAGAAAGATTGTACGCCAAATTCCTTGAGGATTTACAACGCAATCAAGAGAACTCAAGGTGAATATTCATTCTTTGACCTCAATGGATCAATATTAAAAGTTTAGAATGTCTTGCAAGAAGCAGCTGTTTAGCCATAGTCTAGAATAATATTATAATTTCCGTGCAATTATACCAGATCGTCCTGTTGTTGTATTTTTTCTTCACAGCCAAGCCAAAAATTGAATCAAAACAACCTTTTGATCAGAAGACAAACGATTTCATTTTAAATGTTTTGAATTTTTGATACGACTGGCTAATTGATATTCTTTGTAGGTCTTTTGACATTCCTCTTGTATGTGCTATTCGTATCCCCCTGTAAAGATTTGCCACTGCAGTATAAATTTTACAAAAATGCCTCTGACTAGTTTGACTCTTTTAAGCAAAATGCTCTCTTGAGTCTGTTGCTAATGATAATTTGGCTTTTTTTCAAGAAAGAGAGAAAAGTTGTGAATCCAAAAAAAATTAGCACCTTTAGTTAAAACTGAACCTTGAATGATTGAAAAGTTAGCTTTAGCACAGGCTACTAACATATATAAAGCCCTGGAGGCAATTTACTTTGCGTAGGAGTGTTGACATTGGATATATGTGAAAAGAAGCAAGCTTTGATGGAATTGGCATGGAACACTCCTGACACATTACAATATGAGTGATCAAAGACGCGAATCATAGATAAGGTCTTTGGCATTATTACAAGAAGAAATTAACCATTCATCTCATGTAAACTAGCATAAATTTTTGAAATGCGAAGTAGAAGATGTGACAAACGACATTCGACAGAATCACATGAATAATCTGCGAAAGGATAGTCAATGATACAACAAAAGTCACTCAAAGGAAGTATTTCAGGCAATTAAGAAGCTGACATGAAGCTTTTAGACTCGACGGTACTGCATTCAGATTGACTTCGATAGAAAATTTTTGGACTCTAGGTGATTGTCAGTAGATTGTTAGTAGCAGATTTATGTTATAGTAGAAGTAGTTGATGAAATTTGTCAACAGAATCCGAAGACTGAGATCAGATTTTATATTGTGCCGACAATGTTGTAAAATGTGCCAGAAAACAATTTATCTCAGTAACACCGTTTTTACACGGTTAGCTTTTGTCGACTTCGATTACGCGGAAGCTAGTTCTCCTTTAAATATGTCTAAACGAGATTTATTTATCTATTTGTTTATTTAAATCTCGATTAGACGTTAGCGGTGTGGTACTCTGTACATAGATACAACTAATTGATACTTTGAGGAATCTTCAAGCATACCAGAGGTTTGCCGAGCAGAAAAAATTCATGGAATTAAGGCAATTCGAGATCATTGATCCACCTTTTGCTCTCTTTAAAACTTTTCACTGGTGTACATACTTTGTAGTGTATTTATTTATTTATTGGTTTATTTATTTTATATCATAAACTCAAACTTGGTATAAGATAAATAGAAACAGTTTGAAATTTTCACGAAACATTTGTTATGTGTATGTTTTGTAATGTGATACTCATATATGTAATTTTGACTTATGTTGCAACAAAGAATACTTCGTTACTGAATCGTTACGTATTTATCTACTACTTTCGAAAACGTATGAGAAATGCAAAGTTAACTCTGTGTGTTTTCTAAAGATATATATTTTTTACATTTTAAGACAATTTGCAAATGAGAGGTCATCCTTGCACTTACTGGTTTCTAGGCTATTTGAGTATTCTAGGTTTTGTTCTTCTACCTTATCTTCCATCTTCATTCGTCTTTCTTATCGGACTTCGTATCTTCCCTTATTTTATCAATACATAATTTATGCCTAAACCGAATGTGTTAACTGTACAAGCGAGGAGTAGCTATCTTTCTATGTTATCGGTGATTTCCTATCTGAAACACCATCAATATTTTTCAAGGCCTAGTCCTTCATAAGTTAAAGCCGTGAAAATATGAAAATACGAGTTATTTAAGTGTCAAGGACGCAAATGTTGTCACAGAAGGCATTTTAATCGTTGGATAACAACTTGGTTTCCTCATGTTTCTCTTTTAACTTAATATGTCAAGAGCGTTGCATAGTGATTGGATGTTACATAAAAGATGACTTTTTATCTTTTTCCTTTTAACTTATCATTACCATTTACAACAGCTTTTTTCTTTGAAAAGTTGCTATCTCTTTGTTTCGTAATGGAAATCGGGGAAATGAACTTTAGTTGTAATTAAGGATATGACTTATTTATATGCCGAAAATAATCCCTTCACTAATTGCCTGAGAAGTGAGTGCTTGTTGACACGGAAAAGGCACTTAAATAGAGATAAACTAGTTATGTTAGAAAATTAAGGTTGTCTTTTATCATCTTGCAACCAAAGGCTATTAGTAGAAATTAAAGAGTGTGAAAACATTAGTTAAGCCAGAAAGATATTGTACTTTAATAGAACTCTGTGTTGTTATATTTTGCCACTGACAGCTACAATGAAATTTCGTCTGCTGTAAGTGGAACAAAGGAAACTCAGACATATTGTATGCAGTGATTATGTTGACCCTATAATGAGAGAAGAGCAAGTAGATATGACAAATTACATTGCATTTTCTATACGCCATACATTCAAAGAAGCGTAATATTAACTAAATGATTCAATGATATCAAGTACGGAATATTTTCTGTCTTGAATTATTACTTGATTAGTTAAGATTAACATTTTAATGCAGAACAACAATGAAAGTTTTGTATTAAAAGCACACGTTGTACCCGTGTAGTGTTGAAAATTATGAAGACAGTATTTACATTACTCTTCTTTGTATCCCCCATCATGCCGTAGTGCCGCCAATCTGCAAGTAATCTATATTCATCTAATAGTATATCCAAATATGGTTTTCTAATTTAATGACGGTGAAAACGGCAATTGTTTATCGATAGGCCATGAGTACTAGCATAGCATACGCATGGTGGCACGTTTTAAAAACATGATTTATCAAACTATTACCTTTCCCATGATGTTCAACGTACTTTTTTACATTTTCCAATATGCAAAAGTATTCTTGACTTCCATTTGGAGTAAACTGCTTTAATTCCTCTTTCGAGTCATGGAGCACCTCATACCATGCCCTACGGTGTTAACAGAGGTACAGGTCAAAACTTTAACTACCAACTTAGAAACAAATTTTATCTTATTCACGGAACTGAGTGAATGTTCATTATACATCCATAGAATTATGAGATAATGACTGAAAAGCCGGTACACAGACAACTTTTTCCAATGAAACAAATCTTTTTTATACATGGATATACGCCAGAGCCAAAGTGCTGCTTTTTTCTTGACCTTGCAAATAATTCATCTTTGTTACCTATCAATTATTTTCAAGCGGATTTTTAGTAACACACTTCCAGTAAGAATCTCCACTGTTGTTAAGATCAATAGCGTAAGTCTGGCTAGGGCTGGATGGAATCATTACGAAACCGAGCAAGATAATATGAAACTTAATATTTTAGATAAACTGACGGGATTGTGAAGTTTAAGTTTACCGGCTTGATATAATGACTGTAGAGAAGAAGTTAATTCAGCAAGTTGCTGTCTAGAGATTTGAATCATTACTTCAAATACTTCGCAACAATGTTTTACTTCTAAGTCATTAGCCAGAGGTCTTGAATTTCATCTACGATAGATTTGTTTTATATGGAAATACTAATAATTTGTTGAGATTGGTCAGCTATAGAGCTTACAAAGTGGGGTTACTTTGATTATTACGAGCAGCAGTGACTACGCAAACGAAAATATTGTAACTTGTACGGTTAGAAGCGATTTTCGAAGATGTTCCACCCGAAAATGTTTGATCAATACCTTCTTAGACAAGCAATGAATGAGCAGGCCAAATTCAAGCGAAAGGTTCGAATCAAAACATTTGATTATAGTGGATTTCAAAGTTCTATAGTGGTCTGTAGAATCTTTAAAAGTCTAGAATGGAGACAGTTCACGGTCTTACTTTTGAGGGATGCTGTTTATTGCTGACGTTCTCCGAAAAATACAGCGAAAATTGGTTTGCAAGTTTTAAAGACTTGAAAATGTATTAGAAAACACTTGTTTTTCTTTCGATCTACAACACGACACATGTTACGTTGCTCGAGTTGCACAGTTCAAAATGAAGCTGTTGATCACAGAAGAAATGTACGGCACTGATATTCCTTTGATTGTCGACAGAAGCTTAATCCAGTTGCAGCACAAATCGCTTTGTAGAGGTTACCACGTCTGTACGAACATTTGGAGTCCTCTTATTGAAGAGAAATTAAAGTGCCAGAGAGAACCAGTCAATGTAGAAGACAGAATGCAGTTGGGATAACAAAGACAGATTCCATGGGAGAAGAATTTATTGTTGGGCATACTCCGAAAAATATATGTAAAAGTGTGTCACTTTTCCTTACTCTTCCCAATTGCTTCATGGACGCAGAGGTTATCGGCAAAAGAGTAAATTGTGGAGGTGGCTATGGGCTGGAAGTTCAACATCATTTTCTTGGTCCTGAAAAAGCCATAGACTGGTTAGAAAAGAAACTGGAGGGAATCGTAAAAGAGATGAATCGTACTGTTTCTAAATGTTTAAAATAAAACAACTTGTAAAAATCAAATTTATTGCAGTATTTCTCCAGTGTCCGCTATATAGACGTTTTACAAGAGAAAACTTCCATTCGGGAGACAGAAAAGGTGTCCGCTATACAGAGGTGTCCGCTATAAACTGTATGAAGAGGTTTTGACATAAGAGTTTGACAACAATTCAGTCCGCCTGTAAGAAAACTGTCCGCTATTGAGAGCTGTCCGCTAGATAGGATGTCCGCTATAGGGAGGTTTTACTGTATACTCGTGCCGCTAAGCTCTTCTGCTATTATGCAACATATTTGGAAGTAGATTCCAAACACAAATGCTAAATTCACGGTCTCTTTGAAGCCAAGGTCGTGTAATTTCATCCCTAATCTATCCGCGCCGCTTAAAATTTTAACACATAATCAGCAAGTGTTAAGGAAAAATTGTGCGGCAAAGATGACAGGGGTATCATTACATTTTTGTCTAACTATCGCCCAGCATTTTCATTCGTCATTTAAACATGGCACCTGATAGTCATTGATTAAACTCTTTCACTTACTCTTATTGTGATTTTCCCCGACTATGTGAGTTTTTACTTCTTCACTGAGTAGCTTTAGCTATATGCTTCACTGTAGAGCCAAGACTCGTAGTTCATCCCTTTTTCTAATGTTCACATACATGCACTTAATGTGTGGAAATTAATCTTGCAGAGTCAAGGCTAACAATGACGATTTTTCCCAATGATTACTGCTAGGAACTTTTTTAACTGAATTTAAGACTTTTATCTTTATCCAGAAAATGAACTAGCAATCAAATTTATCGTCGTAATATTATCAAACAGCTTAACTCAAACCAAGGCGTTTGGGGCTAAAGTTTAATGGGATTATATACATACCCTATAGCAACACAAACAAGAAGCTTTATGCTATGAGTATTGACGAACATCGGAACTTGACAAGACTTTAGAAGTTGGCAGGGTAGTCATAAAGCCTGGAATATAAATAAGCAATGAAGATTATTAAAAATGGGTTTTTTAAGACACCAAAGATTGCAGCTTCTTAATTCTGCTTTCCATCATAAGTACCTGCACAAATCGCGAATGCTCCTTATGGTAAGCAAACGACTTCTAACGTCTCCATAATTACACTCAACCAAGGCTGTTATTTGGTTGCAACGAATTTTTCTCTCCTGCCTTAATGATTAAGAATTAACTTTATCGGTTTTCAATTTGGCAGTGGAAGTGCCCCTTACCGTTTTTTAGAAAAACAATATTCTTTCCATCTGAATTTTTACCAATTAACTCGTTACTAAATGTTTATCAAATATTAAACTTAGTGCAAAGTTTTGCTACGTTTGCTTTGTCTGGAACCTTTTTTGTAGCATACTCATTACTGAGCGTAGCTGATTCCCATGCCAGGGTTAGGGAATTTGCTAGGAAGTGAGCTATTTATGAGAGTGGGCTCCCGTTACCTTCTCTCACCAATGGTATTTTTTGTTTGTGGTGACGCGGGTTCGAACTCGCAACCTCTGGCTTGCAAGATTGTCGTCTTATCCACTATAATGACTTTAAATCTTAGGATGGGTTACATAAATTTGATATTTTTCTTTTGAAAAGGAGAGAAGCTTATTTATTATCAAGGATATTATTTGCTTACTTAAAAAAGTACAAGATTGAAAATTATTAAGATATCTTCTTTTGCTTGTAATTATGTAAATATCATCTACATACGGTGACTAACCTGGATTTGACCGTACAGAAGTACAATATTTGTTTACATTATCTCGTATGTAAATTTTTAGATATCATCAGCTTTTTAATTCCCATCTATGAACGTTTTCACTCATCTTTCAATGAATGTAACTAATAATTTACATAAGGAGTAATACCTACCTTAGTGTAACGGATTAGCATTATTAGAGAGAATTGTCATTTGGCATACAACCTTCTTTCCTTACGTTTGGATAAACACAACCAAAAGTAATAATTTCATTTTATAAGCTTAGGGAAGTCTTTTAGTATGAATATGTAGCCACTGGAGCAAACCAACGTTTCTAGTGATTGATTTTCCGACAGGAAGTTACGTTCTTCAAAATTGCCTTCTAGGACATAATTCGATTCCAAAGGCTTACAGATTCGTGTTATGACCTTTTGAATTCCTTTTGTGGTTTGGTACAATTTTTGTATTATCAAGGTGTGTAAAGACAAGGCCAGAAGGTCGGATAAACAGTCGGATAAACAGTCGGATGATGAGGAAGAAGTGAACCCATAAACTCCTTAAACTCTATGGAATTTCAGAGCATATGGCAGCTGTTGTTTTAAGTAATTTTAGAAAAAAACCTAAAAAATAACATTTCAATCATCCATGGCATAAGACCAAATAAACTAAATCCAGTAGCATTTAATATTTCTGTGAATTTCTCAAAATCTACTTTAATAGATCCATTGTTAATCGATCTTATTACTTCACTAAAAACACACATAACATAGGTGTTATGATAACAATAAAGATGAGTGACAATTTAACAATCACATTTGTCTTATTTGTAAAGTGTGTTTTAAGGTGTGATCATGTTGTTTAGAAACAGTGTGTGTTGTAGTTTTGTAGAGTAAAGCCTCAAATGCGCTTCTCTTAACTCTACATCTTGTTATTTACTATTTACTCTCAATGCAATTTACTCAGCAAAACTAATGTGATGTGAACAAGTGAAAGATGACTGTTAGGGGTGACTCTGGAGCTATAAAATCATGGATTCGTTGGAAGTGAACGAACCAACGATTGGGCGAAGATGTTGATAACTTTGGAGTTTTAACGAACTTTATTTCACCTCCTGTTTTCGAACACAAAAAAGAATGTACCTACTATGAATCAGCTATCACTTCATAGTATATACGTGAAACCGACTAGTGACATTTACACCCGAAACGTGCTTCCAAATCGACGGCAGCAGACTGGTGAAACCCTTGGTGAGTATTTACAAGCTCTCAAAGTGCTATGTAAGGAATGTAACTTTCAGTCTGTCACTGCTACCCATTACTGCAAAGAATACATCCGAGATGCATTTGTTACCGCTTTACATTGAAACCAAATTCACCAGTGACTTTTGGAAAACAAAACCTTGGGTTTAAAGACAATGTTTGGCCAAGCTCAAGCTTTGGAGTCAGCGATGTGGAGTTCAGAAAGCTACACAGTTTCCCTGCAATCCTGAATCTTCATCACTTGGATCAGCTAATCAGCATACGTCTCCGGCTAACCCCAGACAGTTAGGTCCAATACTAAGTGCAACTGATGCAAGATGCTTCTTCTGTTGAGACACCAAACATCCCCGTTCCAAGTGCCCGGCCTGTAATTCCATGTGGAATAATTGCCAGAAAAAAGGGCATTTTGCAAACGTTTGCCGAGGGAAACCTATTAAGACCGATGAAGTTTCGTTTGCTGTCTGTTCACCTATCCTTGCTACCGTTGGTACTTCCTGAAATGCTGAAGAAGTCTACTGCAACTGTGGTGATAAACTCAAACTGGAGTGTTCAGGCACTCTTTGACACTGGAAGTACTGAGAACTACATTGACCCAAGTTTATTGCCAGTAGCTGCTATACCTATCAATCCTTCATCTAGCACAGTTGCAATAGCAACAACCTCATCGAGCACAAAGATCAAGGCGTTTGGACTGCGACTCTTAATTACCAAGAACATACATATAGGGATTTTCACCTGTCTGCCATGTGTGCTCGGATCTTGTTTTGGGACTCGACTTCCAATCTCAACAAGGTACTGTCACATTCAAGTATGGTGGTACAAAACTCCCTTTATCTGTTTGTAGCCTCAATATGCTAAACATTGAACCACACTCAGTATTTGCAAACCTCGCATCTGATTGTCATCCTATAGCTGCTAAATCCAGATGCTATAGTAAAGAAGATTTAAAATTCACTATTGAAGAATTGGATCGATTACTTGAAGAGGGAATCATCAAACCTGATAAGTCTCCAAGGCGATCTCAAGTTGTTATAACAAAATATAAGAACCACAAAAAGCTTCTAGCCATCAACTACTCTCAGACGATTAGCTTATCAACTCAGTTGGATGCATTTCCATTACCCACAATCAACGATACTGTAAAGGAAATAACTCAGTACAGAGTCTTCAGTACTATTCGCCTTAAAAGTGTGTACCATCAGATACGTTTGAAAGATGAGGATAAACTTTACACTGCCCTTGAAGCAAAAGATGGGCTTTATCAGTTCACTTGACTCCCTTATGACGTAAACAGTGGAGTTGCCTGCTTCCAGAGAGAGATGATATGATTTGTTTAAGAAAATCGACTAACAGCAGTGTTGCCATTTCTCGACAATATCTCCGGAAAAGATAAAGTCAATCATAATGCAAACTTTGATCTTATTCTGGAAGCTGCCCAGAAGGACTACCTGAAGTTCAACAACAGCAAGAGTGTCTTTTCGACTCGACATCTTCCTTTACTGGGGTATGTCATCGAGGAGGTCATTATCTCTCCTGATCCAGACCGCTTGAGGCATCTACTGGAGCTCCATCTTCCACAGAACTCAAAATTTCTCAACAGACGTCTGAGACAGTTTTCGTACTACTTACAATGAGATCCGAATTTTTCTGACAGAATAAAGCTTATCACCAGTTACAAAATATTTCCTTTACTTCAGGAGGTAAAGTAGGCCTTCGAAGAGTTGAAAAGCATCATTGCTGAAGCTGTGGTCGGTGTTATCGTTTTGAGGTAGAGACTGATGCCTCTGACGTTGCATTAGCAGCCACACTCAATCAAAATGGTAGACCAGTAACATATTTCTCTTCCACTCTACTAAATAGTGAATTGAAACACGAGAAAGAAGCTCGGGAAAGAAGCTCGGGTAATAGTCGGTTAGTCATTTTCTCACTGGTTCTCATTTCACACTAAAGACCGATCAGATATCAGTTTCCTACATATTCAACCAGCGTCATAA
>JANTCA010091230.1:12748-34350 GCA_024741275.1 Chironex yamaguchii
CATTTTCTCACTGGTTCTCATTTCACACTAAAGACCGATCAGATATCAGTTTCCTACATATTCAACCAGCGTCATAAAGGTAAAATTTAGAACAACAAAATAGTCGAGCTCAGCTGCTACAGCTTTGACACAGTTTACAGGCCAGGAAAGAATATTCCCGTATATACCTTTCCCCGAGCTACCTGTGCCGCTAGTACTTGTGACTCTCGTTATAAAATACATGACTCTTTATCTCATCCTGGTGTGACAAGATTCTGGCATTTCATTTGCATTAAGAGCTTACCATTTTCTCTAGATGAAATAAAGTGAGCTACTGCCAATTTTTGTTGTGAGTGTAAGCCAAAATTCCACCGCCCGAAAGAAACTCATCTTATCAAAGCTATGAAATCATTTGACAAGATTAACATTGACTTTCAGGGACCACTGCCATGCAACAACAGGAACAAGTACTCCCTAAATGTCATAATCAATGAATATTCCAGATTCCCTTTTGTCTTTTCAGGTTCAGGTATACCCGCTCCAACTGTTGTAAGGTGTCTTTCACACTTTTCTCCCTCTTTGGAAAGCCTGCCTATGTGCATTCTGATCGCGGACCCTCATTCATGAGACAGGAGTTTTGCGAATTCCTGACTAGCAAAGGTGCAGCTGTGAGTCGTACATCATTTTAGAATGCAGCAGGTAATAGTCAAGGTGAGAGGTACAATGGTACAGTCCGTAACGCGATCACCATGTCACTGAAATCGGAGGATCTCCCAGCTGAATATTGACAACTAGTCCTTCGTGATCTGTTGCATTCAGTTGGTTCTCTCCTATGAACTTCAACAAATGAAACATCTCACGAGCGTTTCTTAGGATTTCCATGCCGATCTTCAGCAGGTAGCTCTATTACTTCATGGCTGACTGAGGGAGGTCTACTTTATGTGAGGTGTAATGTTCGGCATAGCAAATTTGACCCTTTGCTTGATGAGGTAGATGTAATTCAAGCCAGGATTTTGTCACTTATCACAACTCGCAGAACTGCTGAGATGTTATTGATACTACCTACCATAAGATTAATTGAAAGTTTTAGTGTTTAGGCTATAATGTTCACTCTAATGTTTAATCTAATGTTCAATCTGAACTATGCCCATCAAGCTGTAAATTATATGTTTAGATCAACAAAAGCCTGAGTATGTCAGGATTATAAGGTTTTATTACTTAATTGGAAAATCTGAAAAGCTCAAGTAAATGTCATTCAACATAAAAACTGTTTGCGTTACTCGTTTTCACATTCTTATACTTTGTTTATAGTAACAAAACGCCAATGACAATGCTACACAAAAGTTTTACTCGTGTCTTTTCTATGAGACTAAACAATACAAACTTTATCCCATGGAATAACATTCATAAAAATATAAAGCAACGGTTAGATTACAAAACAACAAGATTTGGTTTAGTTTTATTCAGTGCATTTCCTTGACTTCCAGCTATGGCTTCAAAATATTTTCCATCCATTTCTGGGACCTCGTGTGTTTACAGAAACCTTCCACTGCTTCAGCGTCATCTGTATTGCGTTTTTATCAAGTGATGTTTTTAAGATCAGCCTTCAGAGGAGAATTTTCGAGCATGATGTCTCATGAGAAAGAATTATTTAGAATATTAGAGTCCGAAGGAATGGTCAGTTAATACTGCAAGACAACCATAGATGGAGTAATGGGATCAATACCACTTTCAACCATTTACGACTGACATATGTTTTATTTGGAGCCTTCGTGGCTTCTAATTTGCCTAAATACATATACTCTTTAAAATGGTGTTGATGATTGATGATGTTAAGGCAACAGTCTGCAAACTTTCTTACCTTAACTGTATTAATAATGGTACCCTTGTAACTCAAATTTTATATTTTCTCAGATCATAATTGTGTTTGGCTTAGTTTTAGGTGCTACCATGAGTCGCCATTCTGTAATTATTCTATATGTACATTATAAACGATATCATTCCTTTAGCTATTTACTTACACCTCACTGCATCATATACAAATTTCATTCTTCAATAGGCAATTTTCATTGTTTGATAGACGAATCTCATTACGTGATAGAATGTTTTCTTTGTGTAATTGACAGGTTTTCTTGTGTTAAAAACAGAAGGCTGTGTTTATCATGTTTTGAACAGTTTCTTCGTAATGAGCAATATTTTTTAGGCAATAGAATTGTTTCATTATGCAATGGGCAATTCTTTTGTGTAAAAGACATGTTTCACTGTGTAATAGACAAGTGTTACTGTGTATTGGACATATTTCGTTGTATAATAAACAGACTTATTGTAAAGAGGACAATTGTCGTTGTGCAATGGACAGTTTTTATTGTAAAACGGACAATTTCTGTTGTGTAACAGACAGCTATCGTAAACAGACAATTTTCCTTATGTAAGGGACAGTTGTTGTAAAACAGACAATTTTCATCGTGCAACAGAAAGTTATTGTAAAACGGACAATTTCCATTGTGTAATGGACAGTTTATACTGTAAAACAGACAATTTTGATTGTGTAACGGACAGTTATTCTAAAACAGATACTTTTCTCTGTATAACTGACAGTTATTGTAAGACAGACAATTTTCAATGTGTAACAGAAAGTAGGTCTACAAGGTCTGGTGGTGCGAGTATCAAAAATACACAAGCTCTAGTGTAACAAAGAGCTTTTCCCAGCCAAATTAACTCCACCTTCTGGTGATGCAAACCGTTCTCACAGACGGGGCTCTGGCTTTGGGCGAGTCTCTGGCACCCTAACAACAGTCAATCGGTGCCACTCGGCCTTGTGGGAAGGTCCTTCAACCAAAGGCTAAGGATGAGGTCCCTGACAGAAAAACTCCAGAGGAAGTGACACCCAAGTCAAATCTACTACAAAGACCCTCCACGGTTTGGACATGTCATGGTAATGGATCACGTGTCACAATGTCAGTTGGGCAGCAGGGAGTGGCAGCTGTCATCAGAGCAGCCATCGATATATAAAAGTCTATGGTCTGTGATGACGCACTGGCGTAATCTCGGCAGTAACAGGTAATGTTGGTTTGCCACTGCAGGACAGTCTTCCTGTTGCCCAGTCATCGTGCACCTGCACTCCACTGGACTCAGCAGTGGAAGATCCAGAGGTGGGCGTTTGTTCCGAACAAGCACTCGCTCATTCGCTTTTCTCAGGCGAACGATGTTATGAATAGTCTTCAACAGAATCAGCGACTGGCAGAGCTCCAGCCTTCGGTAGGTGCTGCTGCAGCTCGGCAGGGTTTGCATGCAAGGCAGGAGCAGCCAGGTAGCCATTCACCAACTGCCTTCTGTCGTGCATACTGGAATGTCCGATTTTTGCGCATCGATTCCGATCTCGATTCACCCTATATCAGAAAGTTTGTGATTATTAATTGTGAGCTCACTCAATACGTGCCGCATCAAGCACCGATAAAGGTGACCTCTTCCATATTCTTGAAGAGGAGTCAAAGAAAATCCGATCTTCTGATCAACTCATCATCTTAGGTGACTTCTAGATGCTCGTGTCGGAGCTAACTACCATGTATGGGATGATGTGATTGGCCCTCGTTAAACTCGTAACATGAACGAAAATGGACAATGCCTATTAGAATTCTGTGCCAGATATGCATTGTGTGTTCCCAGCACTTTCTTTTGCGGCTGCGAATGCTCCAAAGTCACACGGATGCATCCCCGATCGAAACGATGGCACCAACTGGACCATGTTTTAGTGCACAGAAAAAATCTGCACTGTGTAATACAGTACAGGAGTATGCATTCTGCAGACTGTAACAGTTCTGACCATGCTCTTGTACATTGTAAATTGAAGATCGGTCCCAAGAAGTTACACAGCGCCCAACCAAAGCCAAAACCATGCATCGAACGTACTACTACCACAGGTAAAGAGCACATTACTCCTTTCCAGAACAGCCTTGCTGCTGAGCTCAACAAGTCACTCATGCCAGTAGACAGTGCCGAAAATGCATGGTCTCACCTCCGGAATAAGATATCTGAATGTGCATTAAAAAGTTTTGACAAACGTGAATGAAGCCAGCCGAATTGGTTCCGAGCAAATGCAGAAGTCTTGCTCCCAGCCATAAAAAAACACGCAAAGCCCATGCTAAGACTCTAACAAACAAGTCCTGGGCAACTGTAGAAGCACTTGGAGGCGCCAGAAGTAATGCCCAGCAACTTACTTGCAAAGCAATGGAAAACTACTGGAACGATTTGAGTATTAGTGTTGAGAACAGTCTCCTGTCTGGCAATCTTCGAGCGATGTTTGAAGGTATTAAAGAGGCTCTTGGGCCTGTAGCAAACAAAATCGGCCCACTCAAGTCGTTAACTTGTAAAGTACTCGCCGACCTTCAGTCTCATCTCGACAGATGGGTCGAACATTACGAATCAATCTATGGCACAAAAGTCCTTGCCAATGAATATGCCATCAGGGCTGCTGTCCGACAGCAACCAGTCATGGAAGATCTTGACAGTCCAATCACGGTAGTAGAAGTTGGCAAAGCTGTCAAGGCTGCCCAAGGGAGGCCATTCTCAGCAGAAAGAGAAATGATATTTTATAGCACGTTGACACTGCTAACGTTTTGACAAACAGAAGAACCATGTGAACTATAAGGAATAGTAAGAAAAAGATCAACAAAGTGCATAGCCTTATGCAACTACTAACTACAAGGTCCAGGTCTAAGTTTGTTATATTTTTATAGAGTGATTGGCATTTCTCTTTTGCTGTGAGTCCTTTACAACAGTTGTCATGCGCTATTTAAATAGTTTAGTTCTTTGAGTGGCTTAAAGTCTACATTATCACCACTGCTCTTAACTTTGGCCACTTAAGTAACTACTTCTGATGAGTACAGCTATTTGAAAGGAGGTTATCGTCTCCACCCCTGGACTGCTAAAAAGCTTAACCGATTGAAACTTGCCACGTTATCGTTTTTGTACAAAAGAAAATTTAATTGACCACGATTCATTTCCCTAATGATATTATTGCCATATTTACTGTCCTACAACTTAAGCTTTCACAACCAACAGAAATTGGAAGGTGATCAATGTTGTAACAGAACTGAAGTCCAAAGGAAACTAAAAAGTCGTCTACATTATGACCCCTGCATGAAGGCCAAAGAAACGCTCTTATTTTAAACTCAGTAGTCTAACATCTAAGAATGCATAACTGTACGATAATTCTATCATGCTATAAAGGAACCGAAACCAGGATAATTGTTTGTTTCTTAATGATGGATGTCTGCCTTCTGATAACAGTACTCATCGTTTATTCTACGAAAATCTAATTTGAACACTTCATAATTTGATTAGTCTCATAAGTAATAATACTTTCTTTGCTAAAACCTGTTCTCTTTAAAACTGAGAGCTTCATACAGTTTCAACCACGGCTGTCACAACACCACATGCTAATGTTGAAAAGTCTTTTCAATTCATCAAAAATAGGAACAATACCGCTTGTTTTGTCTTACTGTGTTAAAGCGTGTCTAAAGGCCTACTGCAAAAAGTAAACTGTATGACCACCATTTTTCTTCAAATCGACCGGTTAATATTTAATATCCGCTGGAATGTCTTGACTTTTCTATCTCCTTTATTGATATTTCCTATTTTCTTGCTAGGAACCGGGAAAACAAACAAGAAAGAAGATATTCCAAATACTAGAAATGGTTAGCATTTGATCACATCAAAAGCCTTACTCATTACAATTAATTAAGTGTGAAAGCGTAACAATTGATCAGGACTTGTTGTTATTCAATTGTCAACTTTTACAGACTGTCCATTATAACTACTTAACGCACACCGGATAACATGATGGTTTAGCTATTTTACAACACTTAGTCACTGTTCGATTAAGAAAATGAAGGATTTTCAAAGATGACGAGCTATCTGTCAGAGGCATTCAAGTGAAATTTATTTGGATCTCCACAAATTACAGATCTACATGATCGGGATGACGTGTGATAAACTGACTGTAGATGCGTCTCTTCTTGAAACATACCATGAGGGATCGACAGAAGAGAGAGTAGATTTTAAACCAGCTTCAAGAAACCCTATCAGGAATGAAAAGATTATGATCAATGTTCAAGGCTATAGGTTTGAGACATATCGTGCTACCCTTGAAAAATATCCTGACACATTTCTTGGATCTGCAAAACGCAGGACACAGTACTATGACCATAACAAGCAAGAGGTATGTTTAAACAGAGATCTCGATGTGTTCCACTGTGTCCTTTTCTTTTACCAGTCTCAAGGAATTCTGGCTAAGCCAGCGTGGACACCTGAGAAAGTGTTTATCGAGGAACTCAAATTCTACCTTCTAGACAAATTCATCGTGTCTCCTACGGAGGTCACTTGTGATGTTCATGACAAGATTGTTGTAAAAGAGGAAAGTTTTCGTGGGGCACTTTGGCAAGTACTAGAGGAGCCTTACAGTTCCTCTCTGGCGACAGGATTAGTTTACGTAAGCATTGCTGTTATAGCTATAAGTGTGCTTACATATTGCATTGAAACTGTACCAGAAATTTATGAGCACAGTAATCCCCAAATCAAGAATCGAAATCAAATGATCTTTTTTGTTTTGGAAAGCATCTTTGTTACCTTATTTACTATAGAATACTTGGCTAGATTATATGCCTGCCCAAACAGGTGGAAGTTTCTAAAGTCCCCAATGGGATTTATCGATGTTTGTGTAATTTTGCCCTACTTCGTTACTGTAGGAGTGAACGTACCAACCTCATCAACTGTGATAAGCTTATCGTTTTTACGACTGCTTCGTCTGGTCCGTGTTCTAAGAGTCATTAAGTTAACCAGATATAGCAAAGGAATGAAAATATTGGGCAGAACTTTAATAGAAAGTTTATCTGAACTGAAAGCGCTGTTCATATCACTAGCAATCGCCATCACAGTCTCATCAAGTGCTGTTTACTACTTCGAAGGTTATGGATACAACAACCCACACTTTCCGAGCATCCCAGATACATTTTGGTTCACAATTATTACCATGACAACTGTAGGATATGGAGACGTTGTACCAGTCACAGTATGTGGTAAATTATCAACCCTTTTCTGCCTTCTTAGTGGCATTATTGTTTTACTTTGTTTGCCAACGCCAGTATTCATTGCTCACTTTGGACGATTTTATGAACTTTTTTCTTCATCTCGTGGCAAAAAGGGAAATGCTGAAGAACAGACAGTAGAGTGAGACTCGTCTGTCGTTAAATAAATGAAAAATCCGAGAGGATTGCTTATGGTACTGGGTTGATCACGTTTCTCATTTAAGTGTACAATGGACTGCAACATCTTTTTTTATCTTGATCGAATTTTAATCATTGAATGTCAATAGCAATTGAGTACTTTATTTCAAGTAGCAATATCGAACACGCGTTAATGAAGATGTCAGCAGTGAAACTATAGACGATTGTTATCTTTAGCTGCCTGAACCGGAAAACACCTTGCTGTCTCTCTCTAATTTGACGCTGGACAGTTTTTTCTTTACGAAGCTAAAGTATTTATCACTGGTTCTCTTCTTAGCGTTTTGAAACTTGAACAAGGAACTGAGACTAGGAACTGTACGTTTGAACAACGATAAGCTTCCACATGAATACATTCGAAAAATCATTTTGAAAGTTTGAAAAGTTTAAACTGCTGTATAACTTAGAAATATCGTTAATTTCTACTCATCTAGACAGCTTTTACTTCTAGAAGGAATGACTTTGCTCCTCTATAAGGATTAGCGACGGTTTAATTGTTAAGTCAAGGATACGGCCCTAATTTTAGTGTTGAAAACTTAAAGTCGTATACCTTAAGTTGTAAATCAAGCTGTCTGAGAGAACATTTACCAGCATTATCTTGGACCAGGGAAGTACTATATTATATCTTTCGACGTCGGCAAAACATTTTCATTTAAATGATTGCTTATCAACTTCCAGACATTTTTTATATTATTTCGTAGTCCTATCGGATAAGCTTTACGCTGTGTACTACCAGAGTAATCATCCGTATATCGTGCGTACTTTTGCAAGGAATTGCATGCGTAGCTTCAAAAGCTCCTTGTTTTTATGTAAGCTTTATGTTCAGAAAATTAAATTGTCTGTAATTGTAATCCACCTATTGCGTCTCCTGATCCTGAATAAATCACAGGTTGGCTTTTTCACCTATATCTTATTAATCAGTTCAATTGCTATCATTCTCAGGGCAGTAATTTCTAAACTCGGAAGCACCGAAATAATGTAGATTTCTTTCAAGTACCATTCAAAGTTGCAACCCTAATACGGGTGTTTTTTGTAGAGAAAAATGACCTATACACAAATTTTTAGCTTGCAAAAATCATTGTACGTTACGATAATGTCAAAGCAAGTTCACTAGAAAAGTGGACGCAGATTTTAAAACAAAATTGATCATTGATATTTTTAGTTTAAGTTTTCAGTAATCATTTGTTCAAGGAAATTAACGACTTGCACACCTTCGTTAATCAAGTGTTAGTGGACTGCTGGAATTTTTCAGCCCCTTATAGCAACCTGCAAAGTAGATATGGGCAGCTATGTAATGCTTTCTGTAACGGTAATTGGTTAACTCTGTATTTTAGGGAACGAGAATAGATCTATGTGACGGTGTATTCTATACTTTTTTCCTTATCTGTATGTTTACTTTTTCGTTTATCTTTATAGAAATTTGCTATTTTAAATCAGATAGGAGCAGGTTGGAATACTTACCATGTCATCAGATAACAAAGCGTTGGACGTAAGAAATAGGAACTCTTACCTACAAGGACATTAGTAGCTACAATTCACTCAAGGATGAGAAAATTTGTTAACCTTTACTGGTTTATCGTGTAGTTTCAACTTTATCTTATAAAGAAGAAAGATAAATGTTAAAGCAAAATATCTTGGACAAAGGTTTATCGTTTATCTTAAGAATTTTGACAATAAGCCAAATGTGGTTTGTTTAAGACTTAAAAATAATGTATCCAGCATGGTTATTTGTACTGCCGGTTTTGTTTCGTTTCCCTCAATCACTAAATCATTTATATATCTGTAACTTGGTCTTCAGTTTTGTTCATCTTTGAAATTCCTGAAATCCATCAACTTGTATTGTATATTGTAACAAAGCTGCAAACATCAAATGTAGATTATTAAGGAAATAACGTACTTTAATTTATGAATATAAACATCACGAACAGCACAAGAAAATGCTCATACATTGCATATTTTTTTTAGTCATCTCTTTAAATTTGCCCACCACTTAACTAATTGAACAATTGAATCGTCTACTTCTTATTTATGTATTTCATTAATTAATTACGTATTTATTTATCTACTTATTTGTTGATTGATACAGTATTATGAAATGGAAGCAGCGAATTACATTGACTCTACTCGGAAAGTACTTTTCTTAGCGTGCTTTTGTTGTAGCATTTTGGCTGAAGACCTACAAATATGAGTAGTTTAACCTTCCACTTTACCCTCTCATTCCGTGTCAGTAGACAATACATGTACCTCATAACTGCCCCACGCCTTGTGGTGCTCTATAGCTCCCGTGTAGTATAGGGAGATCGCAGCAAAAAATTTTCGTCGTCCATTTTTGTGCATCGAATTGTTAGATTAAAAAATATGCTTGTGTTAGTAAGTACTCTCATGGGTGACATCACCTTTTCTCTACGCCTTTGTTAACTATCAGAAATAACCGTTTCGAGCATAAGAGAATAACATCACAAGATGTAACTATGGTCTGGTATATTTCAACCTTTCCCATTACAATTCTACTGAGAATCTCAGCAGTGTAGCAGTTCTCGGTCATTGCTCCGCACCAACTCGGCGCTTAATAGTACCCACCTCAAGCAAGATATGTAGAGATAGACTTCCTCGCATTTTCGTCGCCAGATAGAACGTTGTCAAATTAGTTAAACAGACTGATGACATGAAAGGGGTAAAGAAATACTACCACTGAACAAACAAAACAGCAGATTGTCCTCATGGTATAAATGTCTTCATCTAAAAAGTCAGGCTACATGAAACAATACCTTCACAGAAACTCAATGGAGAACGAACCTGCCTTATACATGGCTTAAGCCGCAAACATTTTCAGATTAACTATGATAGAATGGGCCACGTACGTTTAACTCTATCTTTGTCCTCAAACGTTCCGGTCTGACTCCTCATCCTTACCCTAAACATTTTGCCACAAATAGGAGAATTTGAATGGTTGTTTTCCGTAACCAACAGCCAAAAGATCATTATGATGCAAAAAGATGGTATTTTGAATACACAGACACCCCTACAGAGAGGTAAACCTGTAAAAAATGTTTGGAATATGGTAGTGTGGTGACGCAATTGTAGTGACGCAATCATCAAATCAAATACAACAATTTAACGTTCATTTCAATAAACGTCAAAGAGCATGACTACAGGGTCACAGTAGTAATGGGCACTATAAGCCGACTCTTGCATTTCCCTCTGAAAATTTAGCGGTAATTTTTAAGCTTTATTGATACTGATGATGTTGTTGTGTGTTGTCCGAAAATATTACCACTCCTATACTGTATACAATATTTCTCCAACTTCGTCGATGGCATGATATTTGTGTTGGATGTTGGACAAGTCCCAAATATGTTTGCTTATTGTAACATTGCAAAGTAGTGTGAGGCACTTAAGTATTGACTACTTCTAGTATTTATACATTAATGTGCACGAATTGTTCCAGGTCATCGACACCCCAGGGACACACAGGAACGTTTAATGCAAACCAAAGCACAACAAACATCACATTTGAGAAAATTATCCGACATAACTTTAATCTATTACAAGCTTCGATGGAGCCCATAAGAATTTGCAGTATAATGAGAGTGACAAAACAGTATGGGAACATACTCTTGCTCATCCATTTGGCTAATGCAGGGGCATTGGCAACTAGTGACATCTATACGTTAGTGTCCTCTTGGAAATCTCAACTTTCTATCGCATGAGCGGTATAAAACATAAGTACCGACACATTAGAACAATCAATGACTTAAGAAAAATTGACTCTACTGGGAATCTAAACCTTCCTTTCACTGAGCATGCAAAGATCTGTCGAGCCAATTCAAATTGAATGCTTGCTTTATCTTGTTTGTCCATATATTTGTCGATTTATTGACTCTTCATACGAAATTTATGGATGAATACATATACTATAGCCCATCTCGATTTGAATATGCAGACCTCGGAAAATCACCAATTGAAGACAGCATCTAGTATAAGCACTTACCAACCTTCGTCATCAGACGTTTGACACCAAAATTAAACGAAGAAAAATAAACAATTAGGATTGTGATGGAAGTATGCGCTAAAACAGACAATAGCACGAGTAGACAATCGGGGTTAAATGACTATGATTCTTTCGACTTTTCTTGTAGTCTTCTTTACCTCAGTAGAAAAGATGTACGAGTCTGGGTTGCATGCTCCGGTGGTCAAAATCATAACTTCACTTAAACAGCAAAACGACAGTAAACTATGGCATTAAAATCAAGAAAGATACAGCAATTTGTGTAGAGAGCCTTCAACATAGCAAGACAAAGATAAAAAACACATACTTGGAGACAAAGAAATCGTCAGAATATGGGATATTTTAGACACCAGGTTTCAGCTGAAATCAAGATACCTGTGGACATGAATTTCCAAAAGTGGAACTGCACATGAAGAAGGTAAAAAACAGTTGTCTCAAGGAACGTAATGTTCTCTCCTGGGTTGAATTAAGGCCTTGAGATAAGTTCGGAACTGTTCGACCAGTAAGTTGTTTACTTCTGAACAATAGTTACTTTTATTTAACTTCTCTCCTGGGTCTTTAAAATCACGATTACGCTCTTCATCTGGAATTTGACAAGTTGCTGTGATATACGCCATTAGGATTTCTGAAAGCATTTGCCAAGCACGAAAATATGCCATTCAACTCGATGTAAAATTTATTTCCCCATAGAAAGCAATTTATTATGAGCTAACCACAGGAATTCATATGCGTTTCCTAGAGGTAGAGGAAAAGCCAGCGTACTTTCTGCTATGATTTAAAAATGCACTTTTGTTGAAGCTCAAACTTGATATCGAGTTGTATAAGAATTAAGGAGAAAACCGTAAAGTACAAATTTTTGAATGAACAACAGACATTTACGTTAGAAACATTCAAAACATCACTTCATCGTCTTTTTGGCGGTGAAAATATCTCCAAATTAGGGTCATGCATGGACTTGACGATAGAGGTCGCAAATTTGTGAATAGGTTATTTTCCTCTTTTAAAGTGCGTTAGAGTTGCAACAATGACATGTTCATTCGCTTTCTATACTAGTCCAGGTTAAAAAACAATCGATTCTGGAACTCGTCTCAGAAGATATGCGAGATCCAGAACAGAAGAAACAGTGCAAAGCAAATATTCGCTGGCCACCATGTTAAGATGCAAAGGAAACGATTGATTTTGTATGACAGATAATACTGTAAATAATCGGATTAAGACGAACACTGTTATGCTAAACAATTTTGCATATTGTATGCATAACAATGTATTAATACTACTATCAACAAACATTGGCGATCATGACACTGTGAATTAATCTCCTTTCCGTACGTCTTGTTGTTAAACGTAAAGCCATTGCTAATCTAATGCAATTACAAAACAGAAAGAAAAGGGTTAAATAATCATTTACCGATGTTTTGTGAAAATAGAAAGGCAGTGCTTATGTACTTAAGCAATATTTTTAGGGAATCAACCAACTTAAATATCAATTCTCGTCACACGATGCAACAGGGCATCTTGTAGTGATCTAGATTAGGTGACGGCGAGTTCATAGGATGCAGCCTCGAAACCGAGGTAGGAAAGGAAAAGCCAACATCAAATTCACGTTCTTACTCTATAGCTCTCGTTGTCCCCTTTCTAAAATGCAATCTTTAACACTTTCTTTGTCCACTTCAAATCAGGTACACACTCCTTTTTTGATGGTATCATCACCTACATCAGCGTTGGGAGCCATTATGTTGGCCATTCACGTTTCTTAGATCACATTACAGATTTTGCGTGGGAGATCTCTCGTCTTTTCTTCTGCCGTTCTTGAGACGTTCTGATATTACATTGTCAATGCTACTTTGCAATTTTTAGGTGATTCAGAGCCTTTTTCAATCTCATTCCTCAGTACCAAGAAGTCACCTTGCCGAAAAACATCTGCTTAGACACAGCAGCACGTCTGCATATAACCTTGTAAACCAAGAACGCCGTTGCCTTGTTCCATGGGTATTCAATTACAAAAAGCGCTCCCTGCCTTGTTTTGTTCATAAATGCCACGCTTAGCACATCATGCAGTAGCATCAGCTAAGTTCGCCCTGCCAGCAATATTTGATTTTTGCTGGAAAGTATTTACAATCACAAACTGCAATACTTTACCATGCAATAGAATGCAATTTAGTTATTCCATCCCATCCCATCCCATCCATGTATTCTGGAATAAATCGCACTATGAAAAACTAAAATGACAGCCATTCCACTTACAGTAACGCTTCGAAGAAAGCGATACCTTCGAATGCTTGTAGAAGTTCTGAATGATGTTTATTGCATTTAGAAACACGGCTGGCAGAGGAAGTTAAAATGTTGGTGAAGGAATAGGTAAGAGTGGCGTTTCCTTTCCCTTCATAAATTGGGCAGCAGTTAAAGAGAAATATGCATTTGTGTTTCCTCCGGCTTTCACCTAGCACAATTCTCTTCATTTTCATATTATACATCGTCTAAGACTTGGTTAGGGATAATTGTGATATATTGGTACTTACATTAGTACTATGCGAACCATTTGGCCTTATATCGAAACTAGTCTAATGTGGACAACACAATATACTTTACCGGCCACAAGGATCAACGTAGTGCACAATGAAAAAAGGACTGATTATCAATCAAGTTAGGGGACGAAAACTACTCGGAATTCAGCAATTGATTGCAACTATCATGGTACTGTTCTCCTTCATATCTGAGCATATCTAGATAGCAAGAAAACCTACGCAGGAAAACTAGAATTGGATTTGATAAGCATCTGTTTACACACTAAATGACAATGATGAATAAGCATGGGTTATCGATATGAAAGAAACTTTATTCCTATTCTTCAATTCAAATTACGCAAATAATAAATCAGGCTGCATACTTTTACACTACCTGTTATTCAAAAATTACACGGAAATAAATGCAAATATAAATTGCAGAACATCGAAGCAAAATCAAGATTTCTGTACTCTTAAGTCAACATAGCAAAATCTAATCTATGTTAATATATCCGTTACTATATAATACCATCAAATAAATCACGTCTTCACGCAAGTCTTAAAACAATGTGACCAAATAACGTCAGGGCTTTTTTCCCCGTATACCTCAATAAACAGCTATTTTATCGACATTATTTTAAAATCGAGGACTGGTCTTCTAATATGATTTCATTACAATGTTGTAAAAATTCAACTCCAATTTTGTATTATCATGAACATATACCAAGGTACAAAGAAACAAATTAAACAGCGAGAGACAAAAAATGTCCTTTTACAGACAGATGACCAGAGGTAGGTGGGGAGGATTGACCACTTACAGGCACTCCAATTATCATGATAAACTATCTTGCATCTACTAGTACCAAAACCCTGTAAATTCAATTGTTTACTCAACACGAGTTACAGTTAACCTACGATTATCCCCAAGTTGTAGAAAATTCCTTATTAGCTAAAACAAGACACGTTTTCTTTTTTAAACACAAACAATAAACATCTAATAAGTAACCACAATCATGTTGAATTTTGCGCCAAGACGTTTACCTAGCTCCTGCAGAAAGACAAACGATACTTTCACCAGTGATCTTCACTTGACGGTACACGTGGATGGTTACGTTGAGCCGTCCTTACAATTAGCAGTGACATGAGCAAAACGAGTTAGGTGTCGCTTGGCCTAGACAACACTGCACAGGCTCATTCATAGTTTTATACACCACTGTAACAAACAAATAAAAGCAGTTATGTTAATCCCGATCTTCGTTATGAAAGTTATGTTTGTATTCGAGGCAAACTACAAGATTAATACGGCCACACGCAAGGTAACCCGGTGTTTTTCTTTCAACCACATTAAAAATTCTAAGTACAAATAAACTCGCCATGGATTAAGGGTCTTAGGGGAACATCTACTGTTGCCCTACCAACCTCCTCGAACGATTTACCATCCAACACCAGCAAGAAGGACTTCTTTCCCTTTGTGCCAAGGACCAAGGATAAGACAACACCATCATCTTCAGCATTCGCTTCAGGGCAGGGAACAAATAAAGGTTCTGATGGATAACAATCATCATCCGCCCACTCGTTCTGCACTTTAGTGTTCACGTTAACTTTAACAATTTTCCTGTAATATATTCGGTCATCTGCAGGACTGAGCCCATATGCGTAAGTATAAGGTTTCGCATTGTAAGCGTAGTTGATTCTCGGTAACTCAAACCCAGATGTTACAAGCTCGTAATCTGCTGCTCCGTCATCTTTTACAATAGACTCACTCACTTCGTTACCGTCAAGAGGAATACAATAGCGGCGGAGCTCTGGATACGACTTCAGCTTCTCTCGACTAGCACGACGAAGTTCATGCAAATAAAGGGCTTGGATAATACTAGGGTCATTGTAACCACACACATCAAGCACAATATCATTGCCACGTTCGAAGGCATTGATATTGTGGAAAACAAACGTAGACTGTATGAAATGGGTTTTCTTAAGCTCACCAGATCTCTTGTCGATAACCATTAACTTAGTTTTTTTTGTATTATCCCAATACATAAGTTCTACAAAAGACCAGTTCATGACCTTCATTGCAAAAAATTTTAATAAATTGGCAAAATACAATGGGTTCTCTAAAAGAATAAAATAATTCTCCGTCATGGCAAAACTGTGATAATATCCAGGCTTCCCTTCATTCTTAATTGATCCCAAAATTTCCAGACCACTAGCACCATTATCTGAACAAGCAAACTCCTTAGAAATTCGTACAACGTCAAATATGCCGCTAATCATCCTAGTGGAAATGTTATACCCTGTTCCATCCGCCTCGTAATGAGGATGTGCTGTCCATGATCGCGGCTCTACACAAAAAACAACAAAGACACTTCATATTATTAGCTGCAAGAATACTTGTAAATCAACCTACAGTTCCAAAAACCATCAAAATCTGTCCAACGAAGACCGAATAATCTATATTCGGTTAATTGTATTGGTATTCGGTTACGTCATTCACTAATCGAATATTTGGCTGTCGCCGAATACACAAAGTGCGATTATTCAGATTATTCGAAAAGCAAACAAGTATTTGCACAGCAACGACTAGTTGCACGGCAACAACTAATCCAATGTGACTGATCGAATAACAACGATTAATCGAATAGCAATGACTGATACCTATGAGTAGTAGAATAACAATGACAAGCCGAATAGCATTGACTAATCAAATGCTAAAGACACATCCAATAGCTATTAGCGATGACGGCAGCTAAAGAAAAGCTCAAGTGTATGAGACGAGAATGCAATGGGTAGGGCGGGGGAGTTGCAGCCTTAAAGTGGTAATTGAGAGAAAATTTAAGAGTGTTTTGTCGGGGGTTTTTTGACGGGGAGGTATTAAATCAACTGGAAGACTCAGTGATAAAATTTCTATTTCGCAAATAGAAAGCCGTCCTGACTATGAGATGCTAGAGGAGACAATATGAAATATGTGGGAGCACAAAGGGAAATCGCAGGAACACACAAGAGAACACCTAACTTGCGCAAGAGCAGAGGGTGGCTATACCCCCCCTGCTGCATGGGTACCTTAGGATGTAAGTTGTTTAAACTTCTTATTTGACCTTTCCTTATGCTCCCAACAATGCCAAAAGAAATAGTGAGTAAATACATCATCTCAATTGTTCAGCTATTTCAAGTCGACTTTCATTTTTTTAATTATGGGTTATCACGGCAAATTATGCGGTATGTTGTTATTATAAGAATTAAACATCTACTGTTGAATAGGCGAGGCGGTCTGAGACACAAGGCTTTATTCACAAAAACATTACAACGCAAGAACAAAAATTTATATCAGAACTTGATACAAACAGAAATGGACATGCTCATCAGCTGGACAACTACTAGTTAGGATTAAAGTACATGCATGTTTAAAACGTTAAAAGAAAATGACCAGTCATACTTTGCAGCTGACTTAACAGATTACATATTGACCTTTGGGAAATCAAAACATAAATAACACTCAATCTTACGGGGAATCACTACAGATTCCTAACGGGTTTTTCAAGGCATTAACGTATAACTCTGCCAAAAGAAATATTGAATGGCAACGAAAAAGACATCGTCAAGCATAATCTGACCTCTAACTGTTAGTACTTTTCTTACAAGGGACCCAGCAAGTACTGTATGCGCCAGTTTTTACCAAGGCTCTCTATCCATCTTTAGACAATTCGGTTTACTTCTTTCATACACCTTTATACAACAATTGCACCGACCTCTCGGTTCAGACATCATACAGAAGCACTGGAAGAGCTTCCCACTGCTCATTTGCCGAGCTACCACGTGCTATATTTCATGAGAAGCGCAACCAATACCTACAATAACTGTCTTCGAAAAAACGCGCCAGTCATACGGAATTATTCTCAGTGACAGCAGAACATATTTTACCAAACAAAATCGGAATTCTTAGATCTTCTGATCCTTGACTTGCTTCTTCATGTGACGGCACGGAGTTGTGGCCTTCAAGAAGGCAAAACTATTTATAACCGAAATATGAAACGTTGGTTTGCCCAGCTAATTGGAACAGCAAAAGTAAGTCTAAGTCTACCACAAACACATAACTAGAGATATCGTCTAGGGTGGGCAAACTCGAGCAAGAACAATATGTTGGGGGTACAACAGAAAACAGACGGATAACAACAAATGATGAGATAATTTGTAATTAATCATGCATACAAAGCAGCTATGAGTTCAGAACAGAACGTGTCAGAAAACACCAACTGAAAAAATGTTTAAAAAACAAAAAGTAGTTTCCGAAGCCACTCAAAATTGCTCAAAATGTCATCTTACAAGTGCCTCTAAAAGAAAAGGGGAGTCAGAGCACTTTCACGAAATGCTTTGCTAAGTTGCCTTCGATGCATGTGGTTGAGGGTCCGACAAAGGCTGTGACAAACTTGGTATCTTCTTGCTAGATTTTGCCCTTCTAAAAGATTTTAATAAACTTATTTTTTAAAAAACTTATTTTGATAAACTTATTTTTCAAATCGAATGAATTCCAGCAAAATGCTTAAGTTAACGACAGACTAAAAATTATTCGAATCTAAGTGCTCCAATAAGCTTCCACTCTCTCATTCTTTAATCCTTGTATCAGTGACTGACTGAAGACCAGTGCGGTGATTGATATGCCTGTTGATTATCTAAACTAAACATTATTTGAGTCTAAGTGCTCCAATAAGCTTCCACTCTCTCATTCTTAAATCCTTGTATCAGTGACTGAAGACCAGTGCGGTGATTGATATGCCTGTTGACCTGTTGATGATCTAAACTAAAACTTATTTGAATCTAAGTGCTCCAATAAGCTTCCACTCTCTCATTCTTAAATCCTTGTATCAGTGACTGACTGAAGACCAGTGCGGTGATTGATATGCCTGTTGATGATCTAAACTAAAAATTATTTGAATTTAAGTGCTCCAATAAGCTTCCACTCTCTCATTCTTAAATCCTTGTATCAGTGACTGACGACGATCAGTGCGGTGATTGATATGCTTGTTGATGATCCGCCAACGAAAGAAAAGAGAGATTAACTTAACACTACACCCATTTCTGTCGCCACAAATAATACAAATGAATAAATATGAATAAAAAAGACATTAGTCCCTTTTCTCATTTTGGTTCTACAAGCCTTATATCACAAAATAGTTTTTTTAAGTGACTATGTTAACAGCAGGACGCCACACACATTATAAGTGTGACCTAGCTCCTGGAATTCCTTACTTTGGCACCTCTGTTGATTAAACGAAAGTTTCATAAGTTCCATAATAGTTCCGCAATTCTAACTGCAGGAAATTGTGAGTGTTTCGACTAAAATGAACTTTTGCGCTTAACAGACAGTGGGACAATGACTACTATGGACAGCAAAACTCGAAACAACCTTCTTTAAAGATTTTGTCTTTAATGGTATAAGTTCTTTAAATGCTTCGAGCTTTTACACGCAGGTTCTTTTTAAGACGGTTCATTATGGAAAAAGCATTAAAAACATCTCTCTATACTCCATCCCTGACTACAGTGTGACTACAGCTCTACACATCACATTTGAAAATGGAACATTTTGCTAATACTCAGGATTCTAAATTGGCCTCAAAATTAGTTTCTTGCAATCCTTGCCACATAATTAATAATATCCTGGTTGACATTCATTTCGAAAATAACATTTGGAGTTCAATAACCAGAAGGGGCAAATTGTGGTCACCATTTGCGCTTAGTGGGGCATTACCCCCCGTGTCCTCCCTGCAGTTACGTGCTTGGTGTACCATAGAAGGCGACTGAGTTGAATCAAACGTTCAAATAAAAAAATGAGTTCACAATCTAAACCAAATTTAACTTATAGTTACAGCCATATGTTTCAATGTCTTCAGAAGGACAAGCTGCATGGAAAAATCGATCTTGAAAATCCGAGCACCATAACACCGGAGCAAATCAATTCTACCAAGCACGCACGGCAAAACAGAAACAATATGAATGAGACCGAGCATGCTGTCTCTCATTTATTCCAATTTGTCTATAACAAATACCCGGCGTGAAATGTGAAAATTGTGACTGATTGCAAGGTCACAATGACCGTTAGTCAAAATCGGGCTTCATATTGCAAAAAGAATAAAAAAAGTTACAGTAACGAATCCTAACTGTCCACCGAAGGTCGAATACTCGATATTCGGTTCCTTGCCTAGGTACTCCATTCCGTTTTACACTAATCGAATATTCGGCATTAATAACAATCGATTATTCGGTTTATCCCAATAATGGAGTTATTCGGTCCATCCGAATGGCAACGACTAAGCAAATAGCGCTGATTGATTAAATGGTGAGCGTTCGGATACAAATTGCTAATCGAATACCATTGACAGCATACTGAATGCCCACGTGGTAACTATCTCGCTTGGAATGGCTATTGTTGCAAAAACAAACAATAGATTTCTATGGCGCATGAGCAAACTTTGTAGCCTAAGTGTTTTCGAATAATAGAAGGATTAAATCATCTTCTACATTTTACTTGCAATACCCTACCACACCAAAATTTTTGTGACACCCATATTTCACCGAATAACCATGTTATCGTCAAGATATTATCTGAATAACCGAATAGCTAAAATCTGGGAGACAGACAGCGCCAGTAACGATACATTAAATTTTTGTCAACTTGATCAACTTCACAGTTATTCTGTTTACTGTTTTACAACCTCCTGGAAGCTGCTTGAAAAATTTGAGTCCTTTAAAAGAAGCTTATTTACTCGTTATAAAACTTTATACGATGTATGTAATCACAGCTCCATGCACATAGTTACAATTTGTAATGTCGATTTTCAGAGTTTGCGCTATTGGCTTTAAAAACTTCCAGATGTTTCGTGCTTATCTTTACTGTGGCATCACTATTCCCTTTCACACCGACATTGATAGTCGACTCTACTGCAATCATTGAGCAACCAGCTTTGGCATTCAGTGAGCTAACAAATGTTATCCGAAAACCTTTTGAAACATTCCCGTTTTTGTTATTGTGTGCGCGAGCGGCATAAGTCGGTTTCCGTTTACCCACAACATGCGAATATTGGAGTACTCAGCGTTGTTCGCTGTTCGAAGATGAGTGAGTTCTGGGTTCTAAACCACGAAAGATATTTAGATAAACGTGCTGTTTAGTGTCGTAGAGAACAGGGGAAATAGCGTATGCTGATAACTATTCAATCGAATGAATGTCTGAAGTAACAACAAAATTACTGAAACATGAGCTACGGATAATAAGGACTTATACCCGTCATACCAGTTATTACTGATCATCAATGGAGAAAAATAGTTTTTTGTGCAAATGTGCTGCTGTCGTTTATATAAAACTGGCCTCCTATTCATCCACGGGCAAATGGTATATATAATCTGCCTTCCTCTCGGTAAAAAAAACCAGTGACCATACTTAGCATTCACCAAAATACAAATGGGACTTTGTAACTTGTGACTTTGTTTTAAGATATTCTAGCACAATTTTAGTCAACCAAAAGACCGATATCTTTATCACTGTCCATGTCAATGGACAAATTTTTAAGAATCGTAACTTTCATACATGCGGCGATGAAAGTTTGGGCATTGCTCTAGGAATGTTTGTCGCAATTATTCCGGACCATCTGTTCCCTGCTCTCGTTAATTATTAATAAGCATTGTCAAACAACATGTTCCAGCCACTGTACGCCAATTCCTTCTAGACAACAGCCATCTCGCGCTTGCAAAGCGAAGATGAGTACCAAAACATGCGATTCTGCAATAGGCCAACATTTACTAGAAAATTCAGAATGCGCCAAAATGTATAAGGACGAGAAT
>JANTCA010091231.1:0-13300 GCA_024741275.1 Chironex yamaguchii
TATTGTTTCTTTCATATTCATATTATTGTTTCTTTCATATTCATATTATTGTTTCTTTCATATTCATATTATTGTTTCTTTCATATTCATATTATTGTTTTTGCATTAGTAAGAAAGAAGGTATCACCTATAAGAGAAATTACTTGAATGGGCATGTTTCTTGACCTAACAATAGTATTGTTAGTTGATTGTCAAACGAAGAATATGAACGATATGTTTTGCTGCGATCTGCCTTTATTACACGGAGGATATTATAGTGCCCTACGAGGCATGTGGCAATAAATGAATAATGCATACAGAAATGCATAATCAAAGGCACATACGAATGCAGACTAATATTAGGAGGTATGCAAAGCTGAATTTCCTTGAAAAAGTAACAGACATGTAAAAACGCGTGCATACAAGAAATGCATTGATTAATGGTAGATGCTAGGGCACATTTACAAACCGGAAACACGAATGCAACAAAGGTATATGCAGTAGCAACTTTTCTACATTCACATAGAAGGGAACTTTACGCGAAAATAGAAGAAATCGATCATGTGTAATTAATACAAGTTAAGACCCATTCTAAGGACGCACCCAGTTAATACAATGAGGTTGTCCAACGATGACGTAAGCAAAACAGGAATAATACCGAGTCCTACCTCAGCACAGAGTTGAAAGTAAACCATAACTATTGCTATTTCCGAACAGCATATGGCAAGTATGATAAAAACAAGAAACAAGAATCCAAATAAGTAGTAAAACTGGTTCTCCCAAATAGCCTGCAAGGAAAACAAAAAAATGTCATACAATTTGCTCCCTTGCTACCTTTGAGGGAGAGTCCGATTGTCAGGACCCCTTCTTAGAAATTGTGACTAACACGCCAACGTCATACACCGGTTTTCATTTCCTCCATTGTTGTTGAATAACTCGGTGACTAGTCTGTGTCAAGAGCATAAGTCTTTGAGTGAATAACTCCTCTAAATTCAAGTTTAACTCTCATTTTTGCATTGCTTATGTTTAACATAAAGATTACTTAATTGCCGTCGAAAAAATTAAATATAGCTTTTCTGACGCTGATTGCGTACAATACTTAAGATCACGTATCGTTGCCATGCCAATACAACGACATCAGACTGTGTCGCATCCTCGTTCTAAATTATTTGGCTTCAGTTGAGCAAAATAAAAGTGAACTTAGTTAAAAAGTTAAAAGTTAGTGTTAAACAATTAGTGTTGCCATTTCAATCCAACAGAGCCCTTGACACCAAATATATTGAAACGGAATATTTACCAGTTGCAAGGCCTCGCATGTTTTGCTTAAACAACTTTGCTTCGTCTGATAAGTAAAGAAATGCTACCTTAGATATATGTGCTTTGTCGTAGAGACTTTTTTGGTCTTAGCAGTCCAATGACAACTGTCGGCTTCCTTTACCATGGGCTAGTTTACGCAACAAGACTTGAAAATAGTACAGAGTTATACGATAAATCGTCTTACCGTTAATATAAAGAACAATTCGATAAAGACAGCTCCGAATGGGAGTATCCCTGACATCAGCATGCTGTTTGGGAGAAAACAAAATGGGTTGTTGATCATTATTTACTTGATGTCATAATCTATCACCTAAAGATTATATCAATTACAATTTTGGTTTTATTTGAAATGCAAAAGAAAACCAAACTTATACATCAATATTTTACGATCAAATGAAAGAAGTAAAATCAGAACGTACAATGCAAAATTACAATGTTAGGGTACAATAGCACTGTGCCATTCTGTCAATCGAGACGTGAGTATTCCCACGTGGATCGTCATTCGAAAACTGCGGCTAAAAATATTGGGCGTATTTTTTTCTCTACGATTCGTTCAGTCCAAGGTGAAGTAAGGTTTCCAAAATTTTAAAACGTTTTAATCTAATTGGATTACATAAATAACTTGATTTTAATAAAATCGGCGTCGATTAAGAGTCGATTTCTGAATTTGACCAAGAAGAACTAGCTGGGTAATGCAAGGAAAGCCGTTCAAAACATCCACAATAGCAATGGCAATTAGCAATGCCTCAATTCCATTTGATCATCTGTCAAAACGAACAAATTTTTAATCGACTGTACATTTGTACTAGTAACATGACACCTTTACTTTGACAAAATCATTGCTTGCTATATTTGCATTTTTATCCAAGCCTGACGGGTTTTAGTACTAATAAAAATCATTGCAAAGATTTAACTCACTGCAGACAGGACAGTAAAAAGTAAAAAAGCGCCACCACTCTCCATTTCATTTCATGAGATACTGGTCTCGTCGTATCGTCAATCTCGTCCAACAGACTGCGGACATAGTAGAGATAATTCACAACAAAAGCAACCTACGACCACCGGTCCTCAATGCCTTATTAATAAATGGCTTCCTCTAGTAACAATTGCATTACAATAATTTGTAAAAAACCCTTTGCAATCATAATTTGCTAGTTAATATATCATATCGTAAGAGATACCGTAGTTCTACTGTTCAAAATAACATACATCACTAATCGTCCTTTCTTTCATACAGAGTGCTGCAAGATGACAGCATACTTACCTAAGCACAGGGTGCATGTACCAGACTTGCTCTGGGACTTGTCGTGGAATTTGGTTTGTCCTTACTGGGTGCTCATAACTCTAATGGACAAGAGAAAAAAATGAAAGTTAAAAAAGAAACATGGTTTCTTGCATGTTACCTCAATCTAATGAACACCACAGTGACGGATATCAAGCTTTTAGCAGCCACTTCAAAGTAAACGGCCTCTGATCTAGCTATAATTTATTTACTTGCCAAGTAAATTGGAAAATGAAAGAGTTCGATAAAACGAGCATTATACCTGTTTTCTGTAACCAAAATAATAGCCCAGGAATACAAGGGGTGTTGAAATGCCAAACAACATGCAAAGGAGAGCCAACATCGTAGTAAATGGTACCTAATAAGAAGAAATGCCAAAATGGGATGGAAAATTGAAAGATCAATATCACATAACAATACAACATCGTACAAAATTGACAGTTAAGAAATACTTTGTAATTAAGGAGATTACATATAGTGATGACATGTGATAACAATAACCTCTAAAATGAAAACAAACGACGTCATGGCCTGTTGTAGTTCGACATAAAAGTGCAAGGTTTTAAGTTAAGCCACAAAAAACTAAAAATAAACACCAACAGAGCTATCCCTAAATATCTTCTACGCCTGAGGTACCCTTGGGAGCACGCAGGATGGGAGGTGCAATCACCATCAAGTACCAGTCCTAAGGGGACTATACACATATATTACAACTAGCATCATACAATGGTGCTAGTTGAATATGGTGTATATTATAAATGCATTAAATGAGACAATTTGTAGGTAAGTGATACGAATTGTTCGTTTCTAGTGACATAGAATATCATCGTGATACACCTGTAGCATCTCAAGTTTGGCTACAACAACGACCACACCACAACTCATCTTAGATCCACTGTTGTGCGATTGCCACTCAAGACTACTATCACAGAACCACCAATGCCAAACAACTTGCCATCTTATGATCAAAGGAACCTTGCAGGTATGTCATGGAGTATAGTTCAATGACTACTATTGTCCAGTCAAAATCAATAACAATAACCTTAATCTAAACTGTTGTCTCCGATCCGTCGGTACCCCCGTCCTACGTCCCCTTAACCAATCACATGCTGTTATTTTATTTTCTTATAATATTGATCAAACCAGATTCACTTCCTTTGCCCGTCTCGCAAAGCAGGATGGAAGGAGATATAAAATAAAGATGCAGGCTTACCGGAAACACTCTTTTCCCCTGACAGAACACAATGGTACACTCCGTGACCAAAAAATGAGTCTTCCTTCCAACCTCACCTACATTCACAGTTTTGATATATGTTCGCTGTTGTTTTTCGTAACACTAGTCGTTTTCCTCTTTGTTATATTACCCCCTGTTCCCCCGATCTATTCTCCAATGAAGCTTCTGTGGAATATTCTCTGGCGTTGACGCTACATTGTCTACATTTCATTTTCTTAAATTTGAGGCACGGTTAAATAATAAGTGGCTAAAAGGTTACAACTACGATTTGATAACACACACATGTTCAAATGAATCATGTTGTGCTTCAGTACACAGCAACGGGAATACAAGAGATGACAACATCTCTCCATAACTAGTTGGACTCAAACGTACGTCTTAAGTCGTCGGACTTTTCACGCGGTAGACAAACAAACCTCAATCAAATGTGTCAACAGCCGGAATTACAATCTGAGCAAAATGCACTAATGACAGCCACGATGATAACATACAATGAAAGCGCACACTTACAGCACCAGATGAGTGTTTTCCCCAAATAAAAAAATTGAGAATGAAGCATACAATAAGAACAAATCCAGGGTACAGCCAAGCAGTCTAAAATAAATTTTTAAAACATATGAATTAAAGCAATTGTAACATTCCGTGTGTTAAACGATAGCTACTTCTTCAAAGATTGACTACATTTACACAAATTCAGATGAACTCCTGAAAAGCTACACCTATTTCTACTTGCTTTATAAACATTACTGAGTAACCACTGAATAACGTTAAACCCTAAGAAACATTTTTATCTGATATTTCCTAGCAATTAGCCTCACCTACAAAACATTTGCCATGTTGGTCAGTCGGTGGATCAGCAAGAAGATAAGGTCAGCAGGTTGGGCTGTACGTCCATCGTACACGCAAAGTAATTACGTTGTGCCAGTCAGTTAGTAACTTACTCAGTGAGTTGATCGCTAAAGAGCAGACTGCCAATGATCGTCAAAGAGCAGTCTACTTATGATCGCTGAAGAGCAAACTACCAATGATCGCTGAAAAGCAGACTGCCTATCATCGCTGAAGAGCACACTACGTATGATCGCTAAAGAGCAGACTGCCTATCTATGATCGCTGACTAGCAGACTGCCTGTGATCGCTGAAGAGCAGACTACCTATCATCGCTGAGGGGCAGAATATGTATATTCGCTGAAGAGTAGACTACCTATGATCGCTGAAGAGTAGACTACCTGTGATCGCTAAAGAGCAAACTACCAATGATCGCTGAAGAGCAGACTGCCTATCATCGCTGAAGAGCACACTACGTATGATCGCTAAAGAGCAGACTGCCTATCTATGATCGCTGAAGAGTAGACTACCTGTGATCGCTAAAGAGTAGACTAGCTATGATCTTCTAAGATGTTTCAAATATGCCATCAAATAAGCAGAAAATGCTTCACAATTAGGATTAGTATTGACAAAAATACAAGCTACAAAACTGCAAAAACGATTAAAATCCGCAATCTGTTAACTTAAAGAGCAAAAAGAGAATTCGTATGTAAAGGCAAGAAAAGGGCGGTACCGTTAAGGCAGCTCGCTTCCACTGCGAACCACGTAATGTTCTATAAAGGCGACCAGAGTGATATCCAGCAAATATTCTAAAACATAAGAAACGAGAGTTCGGGTGTTTATCGCCCATAGGAGGCCAAAGAGATGTACACTCTGGGCTCAAGAAAATGTGGTTTTTCCCACACCTTAAAAAGACATGGCCAAATATAATGCTACTATGGAATCATGCATAGATTCCTCAGTTGGGGGAAATTGGATCAGGTTTAAGTAACAAAATGGTAGCCTCAAAATGAATTGAAATAACAATGCATCAATTAAGGCATGCTTATAAATCAGTATTTAATACTTTGTCAACATGTGATGAAGATTTTCAAATTTAACTAGTCATTTAAGTTAAATTTCCTCAGTTTTGCCCCTAATCTTATATTTTCTACCATGCCAAAGTGTTAGTATGTCTCACATTCATAACAACAATAGTTTCATATGATAACTTAAAACTCTATGAAAAAAGGCTATCTGCAAGCAAAACGGACGCCCACTTTTGCAAAAAAGGAAAGTCTGGATAATTTTTCCCTTAAAAAAGGCAAGGCTCGTTTTTTCGAACTTGCTCAGATTTTTTTATCGTTATGCTGGAAACAAGAACTGTTAATAAGGCCCGATATGCACCGTTAGATATCCAGTCAGATATTTGATCAGATTTTGATTTTGGGATTACTGTAACAATGTAAAAATATTAATTTTAGATATTCCAGCACCAAATAACAAAACCTGATAGAATGCAAACTAAAATCAAACTGATTTAATTTTATTGCGAATATCTAATGCACTTTCAAAGGCTTCCGACGCATAATTCGTGCAATAAAAACAAACAGGACTGTTCCTCCAATAACCATGAGGACAAGGGTATGTTTTGTGCAACTATTTACCCCCTTAATTTAACTGAACAAACCTCCGGGGCTCTTATACAATATTCTGGGATTTATTGCGGGTCGGCATCAGCTCGAGGAGGCATTTGAAACACAGTAAACAAAGCACTTGGGGAAAAACCGTCTCTAAAATAAGTCAAGAAACAACCGATAATTAGACACTCTGCAAAAGAGGTAAACATGCATAAAACAACGAATCACAAAGACAGTATTATTGTTTACATTGATATTTATTTTCCTCGACTAAAAGGAGGTATTTATTCGAACTAAAAGGGTGAATAAAAATTATGGCTTACAAGGATGGAAGAGGAACGCTTGGCCATGTTCGCGTTTAGGGTGTGAAATAACTGTGGATTTAGGTAATGAAATAAATAGTTGGGTAAAACAGCTCTAAACTCAGTGCGTTTAACCATCAACTCTATAGTTACGTAACATCATTTTGATGCTTTTCAACAAAATTCTTTCAGGGTAATTTTGTGTATAATAATGTGTTCACCATACTAAAACCCTACCTAGTTCTGTTATCAACATGTCGGAATTTCGAAATTAAGATCGATATTCTGGACTCCTTTAGATATTCTAGCCTCATTCGTGAATATTTAAAGTAAATTTTTTGCTTTGTTGCAAAGTTTGATATCTGATGCAATAAAACGTGTGTTTTATATCACACGGGATATATAATTCGTGTTTCTCGGCCCTAACCAATCTCTGAAAGTAAAGAATAAGACCCGCACAGATGCATAAAAGAATCAAATAAAAGTATGGCTGAACAATACATTCCTTAAGACACGCTTTTAACAATTTTAATTCAGAAAAACCAAGTAATCCAAACAACACGAAATAGAGAAAACTTTACGTTTGATTCAGTGTTTTCAATCCGACTTAATTATTAGAAATGCTTTTCATTTTTACATGTCATCCTTAGTTTTCAATCTATGCTATCTCAAAACAAATTTTGATTTTGGTTACAACTGGATCTAGTAGACGTAAACAAGCAACAGTGGATGCCAAGCTCTGATCAAAGTGGGGCATGGGATGATTACTAAGTTAATATGTACGGCGATGGTCAAAGTTCCTGTTTAAGGTTGCCAAGAGATCTGGCCCGTCAAGAGCTAGATGAAATCAAGCTCAAATTTTGCAGTTACTGTGATTACGTTGCATAAGTATAAGAATAGTCAATAACAATATAGAAGCTAAAATAAGACTTTAAAATGACACAAGGTTGATAAAAACAAAGGAATCAAGTGCAGAATAAACTTGGACAACAAGCAAGTCCTTTAAAGATTTGTGAATGAGCGCCCAACAAGCGTCTTGACTAAAATTGTCGAGCATTAGCAAAAATTTTCGTGGGTCCCTGATGAGGCCCAGGCCCCGGGAATGTACCCCAGCTACCATCCTGCCGACGGTACCATATGAGATTGTGCAAAACGACACTGAGAAATACTCCAAATGCAGACTATTTCCAACTCACCCCATAAATACGAAAAGAAATATAACAGCTGTCATTAAACTTCCTCGACTGGCTGGTGATAACATTCCGAGTGTTGCAAATACTAAACCATAAAAAAAAAAGATTTCAAAATTTGCAGAAGTTCGTTAAGCTTACAATTGCACAATTACATCGCTTTCTCTCTTGACTGGATGATAAAATATTGCAAACACAAACAACAAAATATCGCACACACAAACAATAAAATATCGCACACACAAATAATAAAATATCGCACACACGGATAATAAAATATCACAAACCAATAATAAAATTTCGCACACCAATAATAAAATATCGCACAACGAATAATAAAATATCGCACACCAATAATAAAATATCGCACACCAATAATAAAATATCGCACACGCGATGCATCCAAAACATCCACAAAACATTTTCTTTCTCTTCGTAAAAAGCCCTGAATTCTAATAATATGTAGAGTGTTCCTTAAATAAAATCTACAACTCTGCTTATTTCATTTGCAAGTTAACAAACTTTTACCAAGAGTAACAATTGGAATAGGACGAGCACCGACTAACAGACAGGCCAAACTTAACGCGCCTTGACCAAAGTCGCTCGTATGTACACAAGACGTTTGAGAGTGAAATCAAAATATGCCAAACGTTCATCAACCCTCCTGTTCACTTGATATTAATGTGTGCAGAAATCGATCTTGCATTTCTTACCGATCGTAATTAAAACCATGAAGAAAATTTGCACTCCTGATCCTACAAATGCTGCCAACAATCGTGGATTTCGCGGAGGACGGAAAACATCACCATGCACCAACTTCCATCCTGTTTCCTCTACTGCATCTTCCTATGTTTGAAGAAAAAATGAATAAATTATCTTTCTCAGCAATCCACTTCATAGGTTTCTGAACAATACCTACACTTAATTGCACTAACACCATTCGAGCAAACGTACAGAAACCAAGTAAGCATAAAACTTAAACTACGAACCACAGAGTAAGGGATAAATGTCAACCTCAACATGGAATTTTCTCAGCACGTTCCGAAAAATATCTGCCATCTGAGTGTTCTTTTGTAAAGAGACATTATGTCTCACGGTAAAATAGCTCACAGAACAGGGCACTAACGCCAATCAGCACGAACTGGCTTTGCACTAAGAAAGTGGTACCAATCGCCTTGAAAATTTGCGACACTGCGCTTAAACATACTTAAAAGTTTTTTTCGTCTGACACTTTCAGAGTATGAAAGGCCAGAAAGGAAAGTATATGTAAAAAGGTATCAGCAGTGTGGAGGTGAAGCAATTTCAAAAATGCGCTTCTTTGCTATGAAGTATGAAAGTATTGCTAACTGGAAATACTACCAAATGGCGTTCCTTAAAGAACTAGCTTTGTACAAAGAACGTGTCTCAGAAGTGTAGAGGTGAAACAGTTTCAAAAAATGCGCTTCTTTGCTATAAAGTATGAAAGTATTGCTAACTGGAAATACTACCAAATGGCGTTCCTTAAAGAACTAGCTTTGTACAAAGAACGTGTCTCTGAAGCGTAGAGGTGAAACTTTTTCAAAAATGCGCTTTTTTGCTATGAAGTATGAGAGTATTGCTAACTGGAAATACTACCAAATGGCGTTCCTTAAAGAACTAGCTTTGTACAAAGAACGTGTCTCTGAAGTGTAGAGGTGAAACAGTTTCAAAAATGCGCTTCTTTGCTATGAAGTATGGAAGTATTGCTAACTGGAAATACAGCCAACTGGTAGTTCCTTTAAGAACTAGCTTTGTACTAAGAACGTGTCTCAGAAGTGTAGAGGTGAAAGTTTCAAAAATGCTCCTTTTCGTCATGAAGTACGAAAGTATAGTAAACCTAAAAACACCACCACTGTCTATCGTAATTATTTACTTATCACTTATGCAATATCCGTTTACTTCAAATACAAAAGTACCATTGCTCATTTACGGTTGGAACGTTAACCAGGTTTCACATGGTTAGGTCTTGGACTGAATTCATTTGTTCCAGTCTGTGTCATTAAAAGTTAATCTGGAAAGACAGGACACTTACCATGTCATCATCTTTATTGTACTTAGCAATATCTCGCCGTAGTGTTCGGATCATTATCATTGCTACAATTCCTAAATTTGATGATGGGAAATGCCAAATAGGAACAAGTTAATAACAAGAGCATACACTCATCGATAAAATATTACCTTGATGCACAACAGCTTGCCCTGACATTATGTTACGGAAAGTTCTACTGTGATAGGATAAATCACTTTAAAAGTAGTTTAGAGCAAAAGAAAAGGGCCATGAATGACGTTAGGAATAAATATTAAGCTTAAATGAAATCTATCTAGCACTTCCTTATGCCATCATTTTGGTTAAGGGGAGAAGACCATGCAGGAAAAATATAACGTGGACTTGTGATGTTTTATACAGCCATGACAGCGTCGGAGACATTTCTTGAGACAGCTTTGTATCCAGTCTAATCGCCACGCATCAAAATATCACATACTCCTCACATACAGCAGTGTGCCTCAAAGGCCAACATAGGGTCATTCCATTGACTTACACCGATCTCCAAGCTGAGACAGAGACACTTGCTTCTTGATAACCTAATTATAAATGTCTTATGAACGTTCCAGATAACTACACGAAATCTACATTCAATAAAACGAAAAAAGATTTAGCCCTAGGTAGTTAGCTCTCGACAATTCTTTGCTTGAAACTTTTCCGGGGGATCGATATCATAAAGTAATTATACCCCACGACATTGTATCTTCGCAAAAGATGAAGTACAAACCTGATAAGAACAAGACGATAACCAAAGAATTTATGATTGCAAACCAATGAATCTGGACATCACTCATTGCCAGATATGTGTCCCATCTGGATGCCCATGCAATATCACTGGCCTACAAACAAGATAAAAAAGGCCCACTATAACATGGAATTTCGTAAATTCCACGGTAGTTGTCAACGTCACGAAGCTTAGCATACATTGTTACCAAGAAATAAACTTCTAAGGATTAATGTTCTTGCTGCACTGAATTGTAAACGGGGACAAGACAAAACATTGCAATTTGCAGTTACGACAATGGTATGCGCAAAAAAACTGACAAATGAAATCTTGACTACTAAAACCACAGATTGAAAACACAACAGGTGAGTTTTTTTCAGTCAATGCATACCAAAATGATACCAATACTTTATATTTAAAGAAAGACGTATTTTAACACGTCTGGAAACGTCCTAGTGGAATTATGTTGTAAGAGTCACAAATACATTTAATACTCTAATGGGTTAATCTGTGAATTATATTTGTTCTTTTAAAAGCATGGAATCATCAACACGTAACTTGCCCTTTTTGTTGTTCTGAAATGTTGTTCGTCGTGATCATCATTTCCAAGTTTTTAATAAAACTGCGTTTTCCACCTAATGTCTCAAACGTTAACGTAAAGGAAAAACACATATCACTTTCAACAGCTTCCTTTTCCGTACTTCAGAAATTTGTAAAACACTCACAACATCCTCTTCTGGTTGTGTTTTTGCCACACCTGCAACCAAACGCTGAATTCTAGCATCTATACAAAGCACTGTTTATTTTATCATTACATTGCTATCGTTTTCCACTACGAAAGACTGATCGATTGAGCTTTGGGGTACTAAAGTACTGCTAAAAAGTATGATTTTTGAGAATTACTACATGATCTTAATCATCGAGGTACACATTTGACACGTCATTCTTTGGAAGGAAAATGTTTTTCCACACGTCTTAAAAACGATTGTCGTTTGCTTTCTTGAGAACCTAAGTGATTAATTATAAAAAAAAAAACAATCCCACCACAACACAAACTCAACAAATCACACCACATTTACCTCGTCATAACCGGTCATATTACGAAAATAACAAGCGAATCCTTGACTTCATACTTACACATTGCTAATGAATACCGTATATGATCACAATGAAGGAATTTAGGAGAACAATTAGGAACACTTATAACACTTTTTAAGTCTTGAAGCCATTCCAAATAAAAACAAATCAACAGTATCACTATCTCAAAGCCTTAACAATCCGTATCATGAAAAGAATATATTTTCTAAGAGAAAAGAAAACTTATATTTGTATATATGTTTCTATTAGGGAAGAGGGCAACGATTATAACGGTACTCATCATTTACCTTCCATTCTACCTCGTACGTAAAATATACCTCCGTGGGTCCTAAACAGAAAAAGGAGAAACATTACGTCCAACCAAACAAAGTAGACGCACTCAAAGAGTACAAACCTCCTCCAAGCCAATGGTATCAGGTGGTATCCAATGGTATCAGGTGGTATCCAATGGTATCAGGTGGTATCTAATGGTATTCTCTTTTCCTAAATATTCAAATGAGTTGTACTAACAGGCGTCAAGGTAACTGGGAACCAGGATTTCCTAACTAGTTGTTGTTTTATGATGATATCATAACCCAAAATGAGCTGTACTAATAGGCGTAGTGATAATTGATTTTTCCTCGCCAGGATTTCCTAACTAGTTGTTGTTTTATGATGATATCATAACCCAAAATGAGCTGTACTAATAAGCGTGGTGATAATTAGGCTTTCCTTGCCAGGATTTCCTCACTAGTTGTGTTTCTATGAGGATATCATTACTAAAAGTTTCAAAATGATCCAGAATCTAGGCTTTAATCCGAATCATAAAAAAACCAGCTTGAGCCAGTCAGAACACCAATATCCTGTAAAAACGTTAGAACGATACTATAGAACTGTCTGAGTTATTTTACTAACAGACAGACGGGCACTGAAAAAAAGACGGACGGGCACTGAAAAAAAGGCAGACGGGCACTGAAAAAAACCATAACTTCCTTGGCGGGGTTACTTAAAGCATAAAATCCTTTGAGTAACAACATTCAATAGTTATTATGGTTTCGATCATATAGACAGAACACTGCAAATCCAGGAGTTCTCTTTCTTTGCATGTGTGGTTCATACGCACTTTCACTCCCTATTATGACGTCACTTCAAAGATGCGCTGAACAGGCTATGGTTAATCCAAGGTGTGTGACCTCGGTCCTTGCTCTCAAAAAGACCACGACGCATGATTCGTATCGTCTTGTAATATAGAGTTGACGAGTTTCATCGCACTTTTCTGTGCCGTTTTTCGGGATGAATTTGGAGTTTTGCCTGAATTTCCTTCAATACTAGGTTATGAACTCTTAACAATTCAAAAAGCAAAGCCACGTACAGTGTATAATAAAGACTGAAGACTAACATAAAACTCTGGTTTCCAGCATACACCTCTACTATATTACTTGCTAAGCTCATGGTTTCACCTCAAAATACATCTCTATGGACACAACAGCGATCCACATATGTATGTATGTATGTATGCATGTATGTACGTATCTGCTATCTGCTGTCTGGCATCTGCTATCTACGCTCTGTACTTTGTACATAGAGCACTTTATGCCGGTGAAGACAGCACCATTTATGTATGTATGTATGTATGTATGTATGTATGTATGTATGTATGTATGTATGTATGTATGTATGTATGTATGT
>JANTCA010091233.1:0-13299 GCA_024741275.1 Chironex yamaguchii
TATAAATAGGTTGCCATATACATATACTTTCCTTTCTGACGTTTCATACTCTGAAGAGTGTCAGACGAAAAAAAGCTCTTAAGTATGATTTTAGCGCAATGTCGCAAATTTTCAAGGCGATTTTCAACTTTTGTACCACAAAAAGATTGTTCGTGTTTTTAAAGTAAACGTACACCGCAGTACAGTTTCGCGTTTAAGAGCAAAGAATCAGTTTGTTTACAAGGAAATCGATCACTAACCTCGAATTGAAAAGGAGTTCTAGCATATTCGCCTTTGTGCTGCCGAGTGTCCCTTCTGCTCATTCTTATTCCGTGACCAGGGTGTCCAAATCATAGGGCACCACTAAATATAAGTTGTGCGAATCATATGGGAAGACTAAACACCCGGTGCCAATCCCGCATACCCACATACAGCTATTGGTTCAAATTTTGTGATTTCAGGGGTTTAGTCATTGTCAGCGAGAAAAAATAAACTTGCAAATTTCCATAAACTTGCATGGCCTTTGGCTTTGCTACTGCATGACAAGACTTTTACTTCCTGTCTTAAATCTAGTGGCCAAAAACTGCGTGCTTAAATCTGTGGATTATCTCCAGGCTGCAGAAGGTAGGGTTCCAGCTATTGGATCAAAGGCCCGTTTCACACGAGATCAGAGGAAAAGGAAAAATATGCTTAATTGTCACTGTTTTTGTTTACTTGTACTGACAAATCCGACGTATTAGTTGCGATTCCTTACAGATTTCAGCCTTCACCATAAAATTTGCTGGTAGGAAGCAATAAGGCTTAACAGTTAGGACAAGGCGATAAAACTAGGCATCAAGAAACTTTTGAACAAATGTCAGTAATGACCCCAAAAGCAAGCAAAACATGATCAATGTAAATGACCCTTAAGTTTGCAATATGTATTTACAGGTTTTTAAAGTCGAACAGTTCCTCGGTGAATCTACCAAATCACGGTTTCTTCCATTAGAAGAGATATTTAATTTAATATAAACATCTTTGATGACATTAAAAAGCCTACACAAAATTGTATTTTGCCAAAAATAAATTTAGGTTCCAAACCAGCAATAAACAAGAAAATACTTATGAACAGAAAACTATAAGTTAAGCATTTTAAGGATAAAATACCAGTGCATTCCAAGGCTTTGTTCATGACTCCGGTCAAGAAAGTACTTTCAAAAGGAAAATGGAACCATTCCTGAATTGGAACTAACATAAGTCAACCCACAAAACTGAAAAATTTTGGCATTACTATGCTGTTATCCATCCAGTAGAAAATTTTGCACTTAATTCAATATCGACTTACCTTGCTTTCCATATCAAAGGAAATAGTACCAAATTTCGTTCAGGAAGAGATAGATTGATCCAACCTGCTTAAATTCCATTAGAGGCAGTTCGTAATCAGATATTGATTGCATCTTCTTCTGTTATCTTTTAAGTTGTAAATGAGGAGGATTTCCAGTGTTAAAAGGTAAACAGTTCGAGTTCCAATCAAATCTGTGAATGCTTCCACCTTCCTTACCTTGAAGAAGTGCAAAGATGACATTACAGGCTGCCTAATTGTAAATCTCTAAAATTAAATACTGACCTTAATTGGTAATTTACATCTAAGTAATTATTTTCCAAAAAATAATACAAAATTTTCTCAAGCAATCTTGTCACGTGCCCTGTCGTCTGCATATTGTCATGTCAGCATAACTGTAAAACATGCTTATCTTGTGACTTAGAGTAAATTTTTTTTTTGTTGATTACAGGAATTTATGAAGTCAAAATCGATGGGTTTTTTTTCTCGAGTTTTCCCTTCTCAAGTATAAGTGCCAGCAAAAAGAATCATTTAGTGAACGTTAGTAACATTGTGGTACACCGCACGGAGCTGGATTTATCATTTGAGGTAGGAAAATGAGTAATTCGTGGGAGAAATTGAAGAAGAAACGCAGCGCATATCGTCAGAGCAACCTCGCAGGACAAGTAGACGAAATTTGCTTTAGAGATGTGAATGATTTCGACAAATTTAAGCTAAGGACACTTAAATTGGAACTTTCGGGCAAAAGAGACAGTTTGAGGAAAATGGATGAGGACGTTTTGGAGTATCTTTATGAGAAAGACGAGGGAGACAAGTAGATTGACCAGGATATCAAGACAGCCTCTGAGTATGCCAAGAAAATCATTGGTGCTTCGTTCAAAATTGATAATACATTGGAGAAACGTAGCAGTGTGGTACCCTTGTTGATAAGTCAGTCTAAGGAAAGCATTGGATCAGATGCATTGTCTATGGCCAGTTTGTGTAGCAAAGTGAAAGTAAAACTTCCCAAATTGGAGTTGCGGAAATTTAGCGGAAAAATTGCAGACTGGCAGGAGTTCTGGGATGGGTGCTCAAGTGCGGTGGATGAGAACCCAGACTTAGCCGACATTAACAAATTGAAATATCTAAAAGGCCTGTTAGAACAAACCCTTCGGTCAGTTTTGGCAGGCATACCAACAACAGACACTTCATATGCCATCAAAGTTGACTTGCTAAAGAAGCGTTTTGGTAAACCAGGGGTGGTACAGCGAGCACACATCAACAAACTGATTAATCTGGCACCTGTACTTAACGAGCCAAATATCACGTGGCTCAGGAAAATGTTGGATCAGATCGAGGCCCATCATCGAGGGCTGGAGGCACTGCAGGTTGATATGGCAACTTATTCCGGCTTTGTGGTACCTCTACTGATGGAGAAGATACCAGAACAAATTCGTCTGAATATGATCAGGTATAGTAGATGTGACCACTTAGAATGGAGTGTGCGGGATTTCCACAAGGCGTTCGAGAGAGAGATCTTAATCAGAGAAAGTCATGTACCACTTCTAGGGAAATCATACAATGGACACATGGTGAGCAGAAATGTGGAGCAGAAGAAAAAAGGCAACAACAGTGAAGTAGTAACAGTAAGTGCCCTCATGAACACAAGTAAGCAAGTAAATAAATGTATTTACTGTTTTAGATGAGCAACAAACGGCCAATGAATGTAAAACAGTAACAAAAGTTGAGGAACGTAAGAACATTTTAAGGAAATATCGAAAGTGTTTCATTTGCTTAAATGCGGGGCAAAGAGCAGCAAATTGTAGGCAAAAGCATAAGCTAAGTTGTATAAATTGTAAACGTAAACATCACTCAAGTATTTGTAACACCCTTGCAACCCCTGTGACACCTTCCCTTTCGGGGCAAGGTGCAGAGGTCATGCTAAACCCAAATGCGGCATCTTGGATAGGCAGTGCAAGCTTAGCGTCTGCTTATAGCAGCAAAGTAGTGGATGGCAAGAAAGAAAGGAAGGTGCGAGTTTTGTTTGACTGTGGAAGCCAAAGGTCCTCATAACTGCCAGGGCTGTAAGGGACCTAGGACTCAGGCCAACGAGAAGGGAAACCTTGGGTATTAAGGTTTTTGGAAGGAATGAAGCAGACTTTGCTATGAAAGATGTTTTTTTGTTTCATTATCACCAAGTTTTCAAAGTGACAGTGTCAAGGTAGAATATTTTCTTGTTAATGAAATTCCAAACATTTCGAATGAACACGTGGAGTTAATTAAACATGATTATTCTCAACTTCAGCACGTGTACCTTTCAGATGTAGTCAAGGATGAAGAATCACTAGAGGTTGACGTTTTGGTGGGGTCAGACTTTGTTTGGGAATTCCAGAAGGGTGAGACCATAAGAGGGGGGCTCATGAGCCCACTGCAATAAAAAACACAGGGTGGGTTCTGTCTGGACCACTTAAGGGAAGAGAACCTCTTGGAGCTGAATGCAGCATCAACTTTGTTTCTAAAGTTAAACAGGAAAGACATCAGCTGGACGCGTCATTGAGCAGACTGTGGGATTTAAATACCATGGGGATAAGAGAAGGTGATGATGTTCACACATCACTTGTTGGTGACATATCTTTTACAGGTGAAAGATATGAAGTCTCTCTCCCTTGGAAAGTAGGCCATAAAGAGTTACCATCTAATTATGCTGTTTGTTATGCCAGGCTGCAAGGGTTATTAAGAAGGTTGAGAAGGAACGCAAATACAATGTCGAAGTATGATGATATTATCAAAGACCAGCTCCAATCATGAATTATTGAGAAGGTTCCTAAGCTAGACTCTGCTACCAAAGTACACTATCTAGCTCACCATGCTGTAATAAGGGAGGATGCTGAAACTGCAAAAGTGAGGATAGTCTTTGACGCATCTTGCAAGGAATCTAACTACAGACACTCACTTAATGATTGCTACACGTGATATTCTCTTAAGGTTTAGTCACTAGAAGGCGCCACTGATAGGAGACCTTGAGAAGGCACTTTTGAATATAGTAATTAACAAGGAAGATTGTGACTGTTCGAGATCAATCTCAGTAAGTTAGTGATAGATACTAGGGCACCTCCAACAAAAAGGGTAATTCTTGACATCTCTCTTTGACCCTTTAGGACTAATAAGCCCCATTTGTGTCCCTAGTAAGATCTTATTCCAAGAGTTATGCTGTGAAAAAGTAGGTTGGGATGACCCACTCCCACAGGATAAAGCAAACAGATGGAAGGCATGGGTACAGGACTTACAGCCTGTTGGTAGCAATGCCACTCCACAGTGTTATTACAAAGACATTGAGGAGGAAATTACAAGCTGTTCTCTTCATGGGTTTGGAGATGCCAGCAAATCAGCATACTGTGCTGTCATCTATCTTGTCTGTCAAACAATTAAAGGAGTGTAAGTATTCAAGACCAGGGTGGCACCCTAAAAACAATTGACAATCCCAAGACTGGAGTTAATGTCTCCAGGATTCTGGTGACATTGATGGACACTGTAAAAACAGCATTACAATCACAAGTTGAGGTTGACTACACTAAACGGTTCGAGTTCCAATCAAATTTGTGAATTCTTCCACCTTCCTTACCTTGAAGAAGTGCAAAGATGACATTACGGGATGCCTAATTGTAAACCTTTACCATTAAATACTGACCTTAATTGGCAATTTACATCTAAGTAATTATTTTCAAATAAATAATACAAAATTTCCCTGTGCAATCTTTTGTAGTATAAAACTTGAAAGCCGCCTAGAAAATTTGTGACATTGAGCTGAAAACATACTTAAAAGCTTTCTTCGTCCGACACTTTTCAGAGTAATCATCAAAATTGAAAGAATATATGTATATGGCAACCTCTTTTACACAAGACATGTATCGAACCTAACCAGGCATAAACAAGAAAGGAAACAAAGAAAGAGAAAATGAAGAAACAAAACATTATTGGAAGAGTTCAAATGAAAAAACGAACTCTTCCTGCCTGCAGAGTACTCGTTTTCTTGTTTTAATGTAGACAGACTCCAATACGCTTAGATGAAAGGACGATCTAGCTGTGCCAATTATAAAAAATTCTCGTCTGAAGAGTGTCGGACGAAAAAAACTTTTAAGTATGTTTTTTGTGCACCATGTCGCAAATTTTCAAGGCGATTAACAAAATTTTCCGCAAGCTTTTGTTGCTATTTGATTACAACGTCCACACTGAGCAAGGAGCACGTGTACGGCACAAATTAAAGAGAAGCGAATGAGGTTTCCCGCATTTCAGAATAAATGTTATCCTTGGCATTATCTGTGTAAGAGCAACCCCAACTCTGGTGTATTGTGCTTATCACCTCACACAGCGGCAACGTACTACCCAACTGAGGTGTCCTTGAACAAGCACATATCTTAATGCCCTTGCTGTAGCTTAGTTATGAAGCAGCAGCAACATGAAAATGTCCCTTTAAGAGGTAACATCCAAACTTATGAACCTCCTCATGCAGCTCAACATTGAATTCGAATGTAATTGCAATGAAAACATTGCAGTAATATGTAGTTAGCTATCGTCATTGTTGTCTAATGGAGATATCCGTTTCGGCGCTGTCTTTTCCATGGCCTTCATCTTCTTGATGATGTCTTTTGCAGGATTAAACACTCCATTTGTTTGCTCTCCACAAGCAAAGCATCGTGTCGACTTTCGGTAATGCTGCAGGGCACATTTTTCGCAAAAATAGTGCTTACACTTTGTTACGATTGGATGGGTAAAATGTTCCTTGCAGATAAAACAAGCAAATGGTAGTTCATCTTCATCATCGCTTGGTATCTCATACTGACGAGAGTCATCCTTACCATAATCTCCACGTTCGTATTCTCGCTCTAATTGCCATCCATGTTTATAGTCACCTCTGTCGTGTAAAAATTTGCAGCTGTCGCCAAAGCCACAGAAGCCCGTTTCTTTGTAGTCCTTGCAAATATCTGGCTGATAATCCCAGCGAATGGTTGAGCGAAGGTTCTGTGGTGCTCGAATGGGTCCTTGCCTAAACAAAAAACAATATAATGTCAAATTGTCATTTTTCACAAAAGTGAAGCAATGCAAGTATGTCCACAGAGAGACATGGGTATCATAAACCTAATGAAAGCAAAGTATACAAGGTAAATAGCAAAAAAATACAAATAAACCTCAGAGGTCGAAATAATCACCAGTCAATGGTCATGACCAGCTACGTTTCCACAACGACCAGCCCTCACTTTGGGCAACTTCAGTAAAATGACTGGCTGCCCTGAAAGGCTTACATGTTACCTTGTCAAAATTTTCTATTTGAATGGACTTGTCTTAGTTTCATGGTAAAGCAAAAGTGCATATATTTAAATCATACATAAGCACTTAAAGGGCCTAACCTTTCAGCCCGGACCCAACCTGGAGGCGCAGAATGCCCCTAGGTCCCAGTTTAGTCTTGAGCAAGCTCTGCTCGTATACACTAGAAAACATACCAAATGTACCAGGCGCCATAAAGGTTTCTTATTTCGATCTTTGGATCTGCAGTAATAGGCGTCATGTTGAGAGGGGTTTTATCCTTGATTTCCTTGCTAGTTGTTGTTTCAAAAAGAAGTCATAACAAAATATGTGTTGTTCTATTACGTGTCATGGTGAATGTATTATCTCCATAAGCACTTCCTCGCTGCCCATAGTTTTATGAACGTATCATTACCAAAAAAGTGATCCAGAATCAACGAACTAATCAGGACCATCCCTAAAACAGAATTTGCTGGAGCCAGTCAGGCTACCAACACACCCTAAAAATCTCAGAATGATACGTTTGCAACTTTATGAGATATTTTGAAAACTAATCAACCAAAAAACAAACAAACACAAATTCTTTGGAGGAGGCAATTTACCACAGCAAGCAAAGAATCAAAGATAACCAGTACACCGCAAACAACCAAAATGTATCCAACAAAAACAACAAAACAAGTGCAGAAAATCATAATAACATAATAAACTAATAAAACAACAAAAACAAGGTAAACAAGACAAGGATAGTGATAAACAGAGGAAGTTGAAAGAAATATAAAAAGGAAAAATTGGGTGAGATAAGTGAGATAACTTAAAATGCAATGGATGTGGGAAAATGATGGTGACCATATCTACTGCCTTCTGTAGCTGCAAGTGAATGTTTCTGGGCTATATTGATCATGTGAGTCAGTCACCTGGTACATTTTTGAGTATATCACAAGGCACTTGTATTTTTACTGCGTCTGACTGCTTCTTGAAGGCCCCATAGATAAGAGTTTGTCAGGCCTATTCAACACGTTTGTAGCAAAAGTGCAACATCAGTTAAGCAGAACAGGTCTTTAATGATCTTTGAAGTTGTAACGGAAAGAAAATTGAGATGGTTTGGCCACATAGCAGAAACATCTGACAACCGATGGACTAAAAGACTAACTGAGTGGGAACCGAAGGGGTGCAAGAAGAGATCCAGAGGAAGACAGAAAAGAAGAAGGACGACCTTGACAGATATTTATTTGGGACTGAACTGGGGAGGAATTTACAAGTGACATAGAAAGGTACCCCAATTTGGACAAGGCATACATCCTGCAGTGGACAAAATTTGGCTGACAATGATCATGATGAAAGAGGTCTGGGAGACTGCTTAAGTGGAGAGTAGACAAAAGTTTAAGGGTGGACTATTTTACAGTAAATACCCTAAAAAATGAGTATTCATGATTCTGTCTGATGTAGACATGACAGTCCTAGAGAAGAACTGAAGTTGTGACCCCAAGTCTGCTTAGATTCAAACATATGTCCCATAATAGCAAACGTGATGTCTTCTCCGCTGAGTTCAAAAGCTCATCAGATATCAGATTGTTATATTCAAATGCGAAACTTGGAGCATTGAAATGGATACACCTTTGCATCTTCCATGGTACTTTTAATTGCTGCTCATATTAAGAACTAGATGGAAAATGATCCAAAATCAGGCTTGAATGACAAAGCATCTTTCAACTTCTCCTGATCCGATGTTGAACTCAGCAGGAACGATGTAAGGCTCGCAGGTGTACTCCAGTTACCAATAACAACTAGATTCCCTTTATCATTAAGTGTCCTATTTCAAATAAAGCTGTTTTCCTCTCACCTGACCATCCCACTGGCAGCATTTCCCTGTGCTGTGTCTTTTTTCTCATAATACCTTGCATAACTACTTTGTCCTTTATATTTTTTATCATCTTCTTGCCCTAAAGCATCTTTATTGGCTTGTAAATGTCTTTCAAACACCGCTTGTGCATCACGATCAAATTCGGTATCGAGTTCATAGGTGGCTGTTGCACCCATGTCATCAGGTCCTTCTCGTTTTCCTGATCGAGATGATTTGTAAAATACAACAGATTCATTCCTGTCATCATCATCGTCTTTCTCACCAACATCTCCTGAGCCATTGTCTAACGTGGCAGTGTTGTGGTTCTTTCGAACTCCCCCTGAATAAACATAAAATGGATAATTTCTTTCAATCAACAACATATACATCAATTGATTCACATTATTTGCACTTTATCACACAAAGGTCTATGTAAACTTGTATTGCAACGTTGACAAAGAAATGTTGAACAAAAAAAACCTGATAAAAACTTTAACAGGTCTCTATCCTTACAACACTGAGAGGAAAAGACAATTTTGCTCTGCCAAGGATACAAAAATAATCATTCCTGCTAACTCTAATAAATTTGAGATTTTCCAATAAATGTCCTGGACTGATTCTTAAAGGGAAGTGCTTAGAAAGTTGACCAACGGATTGTCACAGCATGCACACCACCACCATAAATATGTTAGCAGTCAATAACAAATCACCATTGTGTGACCTTAGATTTGTCCTGGCAATCTTCTCCTTTTTTATATCATTGATGTAACAAAGACATCCCTAGATTTCGTTAAGAAACTACTGTTATCATAGGGGAATTTACTATGCATACAAAATGAATAACATATTAAATTGTGTAAAGAATATTTTTCTAGAAGCTTGTTGATTTCAACTCTTATGCATGCAAATTGCCTGATACCATAACCAGACAAGGAAATGTCAAGAAAAGGGCATTGCTTCATAGCAATTTGATACACTACTCAAACGGTGACAGTTTTTGTTATACAGCTATGCAGGTCCTGTAATATAAAAAATGATGGAATATAACAATAGTGTGCTATCAATCACTATGACAACACTGTACTAAATATGGCATCCCACAGTGAGGAATTGCAAGGGTGATACAGTGTCTAATTGCAAATTCTAATTCATTCAGTTATCTGGTCATAGTTGTCTAATGGGATATAATTTTCATTTGCCCTTTCATCAAATGGAAATAACACTTGTTTAAAATGTGAAAATAAAAACTAACTTCAAATGAAATCACAAACAAACAAATTGTGATAATGACTTATGAATGAAATAGTTGATAAATATTAGAAAAATGACCCATATTCATAGTATTTATTGCTGTCTAGAATTATGGGCATTTCTGCTGAAAATGCTTAGGACTTTACATAGATGTTTTTAGACTTAGATCTTTTTATAGATAAAGATGTGATATCAAACACCTTCATCTCTAAAAAGATTAAAACCACTGTTGGGCAAAGCATCCTATCTTAAAATGAAAGCATATTTATTCTTGCATTTAAATGCTTCTAATCTGCATGAAGCAACAAAGAGGAGAACATTAATATGTTAACAGTTTTTACATGGCAAGTTCCATGAGATCTAAGTGTTGGTAATCATGCTTATTGTAACTGGTGTTGCCATCCCTGCCAAAAACAAGTTCAGTATTTGAGCTGGAAGACTGTGCAATGACCAGTTCTTAATACAACAGGCTATACCAAACAATACATGGGATTTAAATGGCAACTGATGATAAATTTTACTGCCTCAAACATTGTCACTTCGCTGATTTTGTGGTTGAGGTGGTTTACAGCAACAAGCATAGTGGTTCTGCTTCTTACACTTCTTATTGCAGTACACTCCAAAAGCTGGACAAGCTTCTTTTGCATGAGCATGACTAGTTCCACATCTAGTACAACTGTTACTTGCACCTTGGGTATTTTTGTTTAGCGGGGTGTATGAACTGTACTTATACTTATCCTTGCCTTTACTGGTGCCCATTTGTTTGTCAGCTACAGCCGGTTTATGTGATTTTCTTGTTCAAATAGCATTTACTTCAACACCTCAATCAAGTCTTTTCACTTGTTGTTGTGCGGCTTCCACTGTTTGGCAAAGTTTTATCGCTCTGTCCAAAGTCAGTTCTGAGTCTCTCAGCAGTCATTCTCATGTAGCAGTGTTGTGAATTCCAAAAACTATCTGATCACGTATCAAGAAATCTTTCAATGTTCTTTCTGGATTCTTCTTTTCAAAACATACCTTTCGAAGATTCCATTTTGTCATGGTGAACAGTGTTCTTTGAAAGCATTAGTTCTTTATTTTTCTTCTTATTCTCTTCAGAAAGGTTTAAGGTGTTGAAAATATCAACTGCATCCTGTCTTGCAACAGTTAAAAGCAATGCAACTTTTCTTTGGTCAGTAAACTCACCACCATTGATAGCTTGCAAATAAAAGTCAAAGCGTTGTTGAAAATCCTTCCAATTGGCATCTAAATTACCATCTGTCACAAGCGGCTTTGGAGGCTGAATCGCAAAATCCATTCTGCTGATCTGGATTTAGTTTATACCTTTGATCCCATCAGATTTCATGCAATTTTTTGAATTGTTTTCACTCCTGGTACCATATAAATGTGGCAACCAGAATTTAACCGGAAGAGTAACTGTCTTCAAATCAGTAAACAATAAACCAATTTACAGCAACACAATATACCCAAGAAACCTTATACAAGGCTGCAGACTCCTTGGTATTTTAATTTTGTCTAGTTACTAAGTTCCTCATCCAGCATCTGGCTCTCTTCTGCTGCTCATCTGTCATCTGCTCATCCCCGTCAACTTCTGACAAACAGATATCTTGAAGAAACACCTCAGATCTTACAGTATCAGGCATAAGAAACCATGGGGGTTAAAAAACCTTGCTATTTTTTGGAGCATGTTTCGCTTTGTATACTTAAAGTCCTCTGGAGGTACTTTTGAACTGAATGTGAAACATTTTCTTCTGCAATCCATTTTACTCCTAATGTCTTAGTAACAGGGAAACTATATTAGTACAAATTGACAGCTTTGGCATGATCCTTAATTGGTACTACTGAAAGTACCTTCTCTTCAGTTTGATAACTATTTCTAGCATGCATATTTCCCTTGGCCCAAAACCATGAGAAATCTTTGTATAGATTTATCTCTTCGTCCTCATCTCTGTGTACATGCTGTCATTCATGTATGTTGACTGCAAGATAGTTTCATCAGCTCTTGGTAATGTTTCCTGGTACTTTCATGCATGCTCTTGTGACACAAATTGGGATAAAAATGGAGAGGCATTATTCGCACACACTAGACTGTTCATTTCAAAGATCTCTAGCTCCTTGGTCTCATCAAATCTTCTCCATAATAAACAATATCACTACTACGTTGAGTCCATCCCTATTCATGAGTACACTTCTGTATTATCAAATACAATTGCAAGTGGATATCATCTAAAACATAATAGTACAGCATTTAAATCCTTTTGCAGCTTTGGGCCTTGATAAATCGCATCATTGAGACAAATCCCTCTGTGTTTGGCTGCTATTTTGAATACTATCCTCACTTAAATTCTGAGGAGGCTCCGGGACCGTTGCTCCTGCAATGCTGGCTTCTCATGCTGACCCCCAGGCAATGGCTATGTCTGGCCAAAAGCCTGCAAAGGAATGCACCAGGAAGAAGAATGGTGGTCCTCCTTTTCCTAACAGCTCCAGAGAAGACCACACACCTGAAAGCATTCCCTGAATGTCATCATAAACAGCAGTTGTGGAACAGTGTGACACACATGGTCTTCACACTATTCAAAGCAAGGCTTCCCAGTTGAACTTGTATCATCACATTCTGGGTCACTCGGACCCCCCCAATCTGTACATGGCTCCCCAGTGCAAGTCCATCAAAGAGGAATTAATCTTGCTACAGGCTCTCCAGCCTTTCCTTTAGCTCCTGATAGTGTCATTCATCTCATTCCACTTGGGCTCGTAATTGTTGTGCCTGTTCCTTAAGGTCAGACTGCTCCAATTGTAATGATGCCACTTGCAATGAAATGACAGAAGATGCATTTGATGCTTTACCCTTCAGTGACTCTAGGTACGCATCCACTTCATCCTGTAAATTGTTAAACCCCATCTTAATCAAATGCATTTCATTAGCCAATTGTTTTACATTGTCAGGATCAACCATAATCTAACAAATGGATGACATTTCGATACGTTTACCCAAGATACATTCTTCAATCATACAAAACATCCAAATTTAAGGTCATGCAACATATAAACCTGCTCATATCTAAATACCCAGAAAGTACATAAATGTTTGTAACTCCTTTCATAAAAAGGAACCTTAAGTTACAAATATTACATTATATTGGTTTGTATTAGCTTCACGGTACTAGATAGGCCTATTCACGAACCAGAAACAAAACGTCCTCACAATGCACTGTGTCTAGGCTTACATGTGCAAATTCCTACAGTGAATAATACAGTGAACTTGAATCATACAGTGAACTTGAATAACTCAAAGCTGGACAATACGCTCATGAAATACTAAGAGATATGGCAATAAAACACGAATACTCTTCGACTGGGTTAGTTTCTGATTGAGCTCACTTGGGCTTAGCTGCTATGGACTATTAGACCAGAAAGTGTATTGATAATTTGGGATTATCTGAAAGAACTAAAACCAAAAGACTTTTCAACAAACTGCAAAAAAACGTATAGATACAGTAACATGGTTCACAGGTGCTGCAAAGAGATGGGAACCTAACCCTAGGCCTAGACATAACTAGGGTGGTCGAACACCGGCCGCTGTGCATTGGAAAATTTCAAAACAATGGGCAAAATAGTTGCCTTATTTATCTTC
>JANTCA010091235.1:0-13298 GCA_024741275.1 Chironex yamaguchii
TACAAGCTCTCAGCTGAGTCGGAACAAGCTGCAACAATTAACACCGCCAAAACAACTACTTAGATGATCATTTTTTTTACTGGTTGCTTTTCATATACTCAGAAATATTATAAATAAGGCCTTTTTTCAAATATTTTAATTATTTTAGATTGTTATTATTTTCAAGTGTATATTTTGATTGAATTGTAAGGTTTTTGGAAGAGGACCCCTGCTGAAGAGTCACCCTCCTATAAACAATTGAAACGAAAAGTGGCCATCTGTTCAGCTAAATCTGGAACACGATTAGTCAGTTGATAAATTTGATAAAACTTCGTTGTCATCATCATTATCTTCTTCCATGGCACTGGGTGCATCGTCTCCTTGAATATTTGCCTCTAGTCGTCGTTTAAGACTTGCTTTTTGGTAGGTGGCTTTAAATTCTAAAATATACGGAGTAAATAGCTTTGATATTTCTTGCGTCTCCATAATTGTATGCAGTTTGTCCAGAAATTCACTATCAGCTACAATTTCTGGATCATTGGAAAGCTGCGACATGCTGACCGAAGTATGCCAAATCGGTGCATTTTGTTGAGAAGTGCCTGCAGCTGGTTCCATAATACCAATTTCTGCATCATCACTGTCTTTGTCGAGAATAGTAGTATCTTCTGTTGTGTCAAGCTCCTCCCCTTCGCAATCTAGCAGTTCCGTGCCTTCAGCGTTTGGATATCTGTGAACACCTTTCGGAGGAATCAATCTATGCACAACATCCTGCAATGTTTTGATTGGTCTTTCCAATAAAAGTTGATCCCGAAATTGTACCATTTCAGGCCCAATCAAAGAAAACAACTTGTCTGACACAAGATGATCTTCACTCCCATCTAAAGCATTTGTTACAAATAAAGATTTGAATGCTTTTTTGGCGTTAACATCTAACTTTTTCCGTGACCTTACAAGCATTGCCATCACTTCATTTCAAGATGGAGAGGGAATTTTATTTGGATTTTCTTGCAACTGATCGAGCATCAGCTTCATCTCTTCTTCCCAGTTGTAAGCTTTCAGAGGGGCATGACAATGAGTATCGTTAATTTGAATGTTTCCGGTGATACCTCCGCCTATAATCACCAACATGTATCCTTTCTTAAACAGTGCGTCTCTTATTTCAGTCATAAGATGCACAGAATAGTCATCAAGGACATAAATTGCAAATCCCTTTGTGTGAATATGTTAAAGCGGTTTGGCAATGCATTGATCATTTGCAACATTTGTTCCAAACGATATGAGCCCTTAGGCGCCCATTGAAAGTTGATTCCTGCTGGAGCTTGCAGTCGAGTATGAGTTCCTTTACCTTTAAATACAAATTTGGGAAGTATCTTAACTTTAGGATCACTGCAGAGCTGAGTGAAACAGGTGATTTGTTCTCTCAAAAGTATGTAGTTTTCTTTAACGTAAGTGCTTTCAGATTTGAATGACAATGTTTTCTGACTGGCACTTTCATTGCGATGGAGTGGCATCTGGTCACCATTGATAATAGGAGGATCTACCCCATACGTGTCGATGAAATATTTCTGAACAGTCCAAATGTTTTTCAGATAGTCTTGCAGTCATTCCAACCGGTCTCCAATAGCAAATCTCTTATTAGGCTTCCGGAGACTGACATTATATTCTTCCATCCAAGCCTTTATCCTCTTGTTGCTGAATTTTAATTGGTCATTTTCAGGCACCGGTATTGCTTGTTGCTCTAACCATTTGTTGTACAAAGATTCAGCTTGTATTTTCAGCAACTTTTTAGGTGACTGGCCTTTTAGCACTCCTCGTATGGCTATAAACCATTCAAATAAGGCTTGGCAATTAGGCTCCCAAGAGTACACTACTCTCATTCCCTAAATTTCTTAGCTAATGTCTTGTCATTTCTTCTCAACTTTCTTAAATTTTAATCTAGTTTCCTTTATTCTTTGTTTAGCTTTCTTATAACGTTCTTTCCCTTCTTTAATAGTTGTACAGCCTACTACGAAATCATCAACATAAATACCTCTTGATAACTGAGTTGAGAATTCAGGTGCTTCCAATGAGTATCTGATAACAGTGTTCAATAAAAAGGGTAAACAGTTGAATCCCAAAGTACCTTGTTGAATCGATATACCCTGATTGAAAGTTTACTTAAATTGACAACATCCATTCAAAGACATATGAAACAATTCCTATTTTGTTCTCCCTAAATCTAATCATAATTTTAATTAGCAATGGACTGAGTGGGAGCCCAACATAAAGACAGTCATTGTAGACTAAGGTACTTGATCTCTGCTCTTCGCTGAATCATCAAAACTACTCAGACTTTTGTTTTCTCTGCGTCTTTCCTTGCTACAGCCTGATGAGGAAGATAACAATCTTTATCTGATGTTTCCATGTCAGTTACTTCTTGCATGATGTTTTCTCGCAGTTGACTTGAGAGATGTGATGTTATGGCTCTTATTTATGTCTGGCTCTTGTTTCGACGTCTTCCACTGTCCTTTCAACCTAAAAAGGCTATCGGAATAGCCTTACTGAATGCCTCTCTCCAGTAAATTGAAGCATGAAAGGAATTCTTCGTGAACTTCATTCGCCTCCTTAATCCATAAGGTTTTGATATCCAAGAGTTTGTATAATTAACTGATCATACTGACTCCTATTTTGTAAAACATTCGAGAGTAAATTCGAAATCAAATTTCGGAAGAACTTACTGACTTACCATGTATTGTTTCTAACAGGAACAAGCCCAGCTTGGTGTGAATGACTGCAGACTCTCCTGGCCCCTTCGTATAATAGTACCATCCTCAAAACTCCATAACCAATCTATCCTAACTAAAATGTCAAGTTCTAAATTTTACTATAACTGACAAACATCTGAAAATAAACAGTCAGCTGGGAGCTTATAATCATATCTTACTAGCTCTAGATGTTTGATGTGAATACTAGAACTTTCGACCATAACAGAAACATCAAATTCTACCTCTTCACCTTGAACCAAAGGCTCTGCTTGCAGTCTCACCACCTCTCGCATTTTGTCTTTCACATTGTAAAATCCAAAGGTTCTAATTCTCAACCTGTCTAGCTTGATAGGCGACATTCCTGGTCGCTCAACAAGCTTGTGGATAACAAAGGATCTTTGACTACCATAGTCAAACAGAAGTCTTGTTTTTGTGCCCTGCTTACCCTTTGTGATGCATAGTGCTGTCTACAACACAGCTCGAATTCCATGCCCTAACCTACTGAAGACAACGTGTTAGCAATGCTACTTTGAGACAATTGCGTATTGGGTTCCTGGTTTGCTTCATGTTGAAGGGAATCTATGTTACTACTACAATGGTAACTATTCACACAATTTGCGTTGTTATGTCGAAGCTTTACAAATACTTCAAGCAGTTTTATAGTGACACTGAAAGACTCTGTGTCCTTTGTGTAAGAGAACAAGACAGCGCTCTCTATGTATCATTACATGCTTTTTTGTCTTCTTACATCCCCTGTCTTTTGTAAGGCAAAGCATGCACTGTTGTTGATGCTGCTCTTTCATCAGTCTAATTGACACATTCTGATTGCTTGTTTCAACTAACATAATCTCTCTCTCCTTGAAGAAGGAAACATGTTGTTTAAGAAATATGTCATTCGATCCTAAATGCATCTAAGATTTCAGCTATGTCCCTATTTTTCATGATATTCGTTGTCCCAAATCATATTAATCCTGAAAGCTTCAGGATTTTTGTCCCTTGCAACTGGGCGACTATACTGGAGTATGAATTGCTGTCAACTTTAAGTGCATCAATTCCTCTGTAATATGTCTGGACTATGTCATAATTCCCTAAATCTTACAACATATTATTACTAAAGACTGGCTTTTTATTAAGTAGTTTGCTGATTTGGGCTCTCATTATTGAAGTTTGTTTATCAAAGCTTTTTTTCTGACAGGTCGACTGGAGTTTCGTAATTTTGTATCTCCGATAATTTCGCTTGCCTGTCTTTGTAAATAATGTTTAAGATAAGCAATCTTATCAATATTCAAAATCTCCGTCTTTCAATGTATTGCACTAGAGCAAGAGCCCAAAAATTCTTGCCAGTCCTTGGTTTGTCCGATAAATTTCTTAAACTCAAGCTTGGGCAGTTTGGCTTGAACTTTGCGTATTGTTGAAGAAGCATTAGGGCTTACACTTTCCAAAAAACAAGCAGATGAACTCGTCTCCCAAATTTGTGATTGTGGCTTATTGAAGAGATCCAATTGCTATGATTTCAGATTATCCTTGATGGTTCAAATGGTTGTATAAATCCCTAAAGTTTCCTAGCTCCTGACTTAACTAGGCACATCATTCCCCACCTTTATCATCTTTTTTTCAAGAAAATAAATGTAGAATCTCTTAATCTAACTTATTCAATGCCTTCATCTTTTCCTGTAATTGAATCTTAATAAGACATAACTCTTTCTCTTTATTTAAGCTAGCTTCAATTTATGAAATAATCTGGTCAACATAACCACAATTTGCCTTGTCGTATTTTTCTTTCTTGGTGAATTTGTGCATGTTCCGATCGTTCGTTTAAAACAGAATCCGGCTCCATCGCTGGACCATTGATTGGACCATTATTCCAGTTTCTTCTGCTGATTCTACCAAATTGTTGCTTTTATCCACAAATATTCAGCGAGAAAAGAGACGAAAAGCATGATTTCCAGTTTTTCTAAATCCTTGTTGCTTTGTATTCAAAACTTAAGGACTTGTCTTTCATAATTTAACAAAATCATGGGATCTAACACTAGTCACATTACAACCAATCATTTTTAGGCAAACATTTACAAATTGCAGTCACATGAAGTCCATACGGTTGTGACATCTCCAAATACTATTGCTTTGTATCAAATCACGTATTTGTGAAAACAAATAAATTATGAAAACCAAGAACAAAACTAAAAGTGGTCAACTTGTAAAGGTGCTGAGTATAAAACCAACAAAGCACTAAAATTCACAATTCATTACCTCTCAATAATTTTGTATAAATGCTCCAGGCCAAAATCTGAACTATGCATAGGTTGACAAAAATGCATACTATAAAATGCCCAAAGATTTCTGAATTGAAACATTCAAAGGATTTCTTGTCCCGTGAGAATAAACAAAACGTAAATCAGCGGAATTACGAAGAGGAACACAACTTTACGTATCAGAAATAATTTCAACGTGAAAACACTTAATATTTGGTTTCATTGGTAATAAATCCTGCAGCAAATATTTTTAAGAATTTTGTCCACGAAATCTGATACTGTTCATGGACTCTTTGATGGTGACACAACCTAAAAACTGACATAGACATGGAACTTTGTACAAGGTGTGTCAAATGTGTTGAAAAGATCTGTAAAAAAAGAATGTGATGTAGTTTATTAACAAGTAAAAGCTAGGGTCATTGGCCTTGAACAAGTATATGACTCCATCATTGTTATGCAGTAAAGTTACCGAATGACAATATAAATGTAGAATTTGTAACTCTAAATTACTTTAAAGAGAAAAATTTGCTTCCAAATTTCTAAATTACTGGATGATTGTCATACGACAGGATAATAAAAAGAAAGAACTTAAGTAGATCACAAAGAAACTGAGTCCAACGCAAAAGAGACAGAGGTAGGGCTGGTTTCCTAAACTGTGCAGCAGAAAGGGAGAAAAAGGGGGAAACATCAAAGAGGATAGAACATACAAAAGGGGTAAAACTAAGAAAAGTAAGAACATAACGGTTGAGATTATCGTAAATTTTCGAGTTTGATTTACGTATAACAGAGTGACTGGCCTCTAATGTAAACACAAACAATGATTGTAAGTCCGTGGTGATGGTAATTGTGATATGTAGAAAACTGTAAATCTAAGATGAGATGCCATATAGCTGTGTTTCAGGATGACACGAGTTTTACTGGTGAATTAACATGGTGATGCATGTTACTCAGGTGTTTAGAAAAGCCCTTCAAAGATGACAATTTTGAGCTTGTAACTTCCTTGACTACGAACACAAAATCTAGGTAATCCTGGCCCAGTGCCCCATAACGCAAAACACTTCATTGAACTTTGACGTTCAAGGGTGATTATAATCCTTAGATCATTAAATTGTCAGTAGGTCTCAGCACTGGCAGAGGCTTCATGCTTGCAAAATGACCGTAGTCGTTATATTAATCTTTCATAAGTACAAGAATATCCCCACTTCACACACTTCTTAAGCTGCTTAATCACTGTGACCTGTATACGGAGGGAATCGGAACGAAAGAACCATTTCTCAGAAGCATAAACATTTTCCTGGGAGGAAACTTAAGATTATATTGACGAACAAAACTATTAACGACGAAACTATGTACGATTGAGATTCTAACAATATCATAGAAGTTTACTAGTTTTTAATGTGGGAATTTTTATAGATAACCAAACTACATAAAACAGAAAGGTCTAAAACTTTTTCAAAAAACATAAGCATACATGTTGCCTAATTGACTCTTGTATATAGAAAACTGCAAACTGGTCACTAAAATTACCCGACTACCAGGATTCTTCATTTATTTTCAAATGGCTTTTAGACAACAAAGCTGGCTTCTTCTAAGATTTTTATTTGTTACAATTACTCCACAAGCTTACTGTTTTAAAGACATTTTCAGAACTGTTTAACCCGGACGAAAAGAGTGCTTGTTGTTTTTTAGTAAACGCAAGACATGCTATATTACGATGATGTGAGCAAGTAGATAAAACGCACTCTAAATTTCTAGTAATAAGTAAATCTACAGGATATTTTAGTATTACTTTGCTGCTTACAGCAACATAACAGTGTTGACTTTTGTTAATTTTTTGTACATGAACATTATTTATCAATGCCAAGAAAGTGGAAAAGTACACTGACCATCATCAATGTCAAACCAATAGTCTTCTGTCATAGTTGCAGATGAGCTTCCAGATCACTAGAGAATAAGTATTAATTATTTTTTTCTTCCCTGAAACAAGATGGCAATGCGATTTTTATACTTAAATAAATCTCCTATCTTTGCAAAGTAAGTGTACCTTCATTTACTGCTGTAGAACAATGGAATTGCTAGCAGCTAGGCAAGGTAATCGTGAGTTTTACTCTTGACTCTTTATGGCAATAATTGCATATTGCATTACTTGTCAGCATTCAGATTTGATCTCGAATCTACCGGTCAAAGGCAAATTATTCGATCTAAATTCATGCATTTCGATGAGTCCAATTTACAAGCCTTGTGGCCGAAAATTTGAAACTTAAATCTTAGGAAATACGTATGTTGAAAAGGACTACCTTGATACCTGAATTTTCATCAATGATACTCACGAAAATGTCCTCTTTCAGAGATAGTCGCACATATAATCGATGATTTCAGGCAAAAATTTATTTGACCTTTTCTTTATACGGAAGTCCTTGCTTTATATCACTTAAACCTTAGGACGATTCCTTATTGAGGTGTGTCATTCCTGTGTTCTTGAACACTTCTTTTGGGAAACTAACAACACCTTAACTACGTGGAGACCAGCTGCATCTAAGAAGATCAATGTCCAACAAAATGTGTTGGTAAAATGCCTGTTTCTGCTGCACGTATTTCGACAGGCCTTGGATTTTGCTGACTTAACGTTGTCACAGTCTATTATCCCTTGGATTTAGTGTGACAAGAGGTCAATTGGAGGTTACCACGACTGGATAAGCTGATAAAATTCCCCGCTGAGGTTTGCGAGCTGATAAAGCAAAATGTCATTTTTTGTCGACAAATTTAGCAAACAATTTGGCAGATAATTACCTTACATTTATCTGTACAACTGAGAAACAGAAAAGGTTTAGAAGCTTGGAACAGGAATAGTAATTCTGTCTAACACGTAAAGTAGTTTTTGTGTTGTCCCTGGGGATATTTTTGTCTGCGGTATAAAGCATCTGGTCCATAATCATCGACAAATTTGACGTGTATCCTGGACGGCACTAGACCGGCTTAGGCTGGGTAAATGGCACATAATATTACTTTTCGTGCACGTAATTTGTAGGTCACATGTAGATGGTTCTAGCATCAAAGTTAAAAAAATTATAGCTAGGATTGTTCTAACAGAGAACAAGAAACAGCTGACCTTTGGAAGTGCCATTTTGCCAAGTTCTACAACCCAAGTGCTTACATTAGGCTCATAGCAATGAAAATCTGACATTTTTCATTCCGTCATCTTTTTTGTTTTGGACCAGCTTTTGAATTCACTTTGTAGTATGAGGTGGACACCTTGGACCGGCGATAAACAACAGTGCCATTGTAAAGAGCGACAGAAAAACTGAGGTTTCGACAAAGTACATGTTTTGTGATTAACACTTTAAGGTTTACATCACAATGGTTCCGTTGGCGTGAGAGTTAAGGGGAGTTGAACTTAAAATCTCATATTCAAAGCCAAATTCGGTGGATTATCCCGACGCGAACACTTGGAAAGAGACATCTTATGTCAAAAGTAAATATATTTTTGTGAGTGCAAATCTACTCAAATCACTCTCATTGAGCTAAACAGCAATGGTCAGTCAAATGATAATGGCCTATCATAGAGAATAATCAAGGGCCATATCCCAGACAATCAGACTAAGTCAACTCGTTATCATTTGAAGCATTCCCAGGTCAGCTGACAATAGGGCTGACGAGTAGGGAAAGTAGGGCTGACCATAGTCACGTGACATTTGCTTGCCTTTCAGTTTCCCGCATGCGTACTCTAACCATTTTCAGCCTACTTTGCTTTGTTGTAGGCATAACATGTAAACAATTTACCCCTTTTAACTTAGATCCCACTAGACAAAAGCGAGAATTCAGTTACCCTGGCCAGCTCGGTTCTCGTGTTGCCAGCTGCGTTCTTTAGCAATACAGTGAAATCTCGGTAAACCCAGCTTTTGAGTTAGTACGAATATGAAACTAAAGTTAGTTATTTCTTATTGTTTGGTTGTGATTAACCTCTTTCTTAGTTGGAATATAACAGTTTAAGACACTTTTAGCTCTGTGAAGAACGAAATGCACTTGAGCAGCGTGTACTACGATGGGATGGAGTAGGCATTGAATCCGGCATAACGTACTAAGATTGAATATTCCCTTTCTGCTTTTTTTCTAATGTTTGTCACCTTCACGGGTGCCCTGGCCTTTTCGTAAGGAGATAGGGGGCAGGAGAGCATGAAGTGTCTTTGGAGATAAGACATTTTTGCAGATGACTAGTACTTTGGTGGATCTCATTGTGTTAGTACCTATTAGTTTTCACTGTTTAAAGAGCTTTCAAGCAATGTATTTGCAAAACATTGTGCTGTGAATTCATAACCCATGAAATACGTCCACAATAATTTATCATTTAATTAGCTGTCGCACCCAACTTCATAACTGAAGTGCTGATAGCAAACAACAGTTGTGTTGACAATAGACCTGAAAACCTGGTTAGTGCTAAATACCATCCGAGGATTCCTCGTGCTAGAGTACAATAGATTTGACTATTCAACTTGCCACTCTGTTTAATTTGGAAGCCAATCATCATCATGCCAGGTATTCAACCTGCAGAGAACGACAGAAGAAACAGATTAAACATTATCTCAAGAGTCACGACAAACGGGCATTGGCAACTTTTTTCATAAGATGACATAACCCATGACAGGGATTTGCAACAGGGAAAAAAACTATATGTTTCAGAGGAGGTGGCTGGTAAATATAATTTTGATTCTACGTTTCCTTAAGAAACTGCAAATGAAAATTTAGTGAAGAACATTTGTAAAAATTATTAAGGTTGTATAGATGTCTTCTGGGTATTTTCTGGTTATTACGTTCCTCTGTTTATGGACAAGTAACAATTTACTCCTCGCTTACATGGTACAAAATGTTCCCTATTGAAGATAAACGTAGTTCTAAAATATACGATTATGAAATCGATATGGCACGTACCGCTAGGACTAAATTATATCAGTGGAAAAATTTTATCGTGTACACTCAGTGGATAGCATGCCCCCCCCCGGAGTCCTCCTGACTGGGGGGCCTGGGAGCCAGCGGTCCCCTTGTTGAGAGGATCCAGCGTAGTTGTCCTTGTCGTTTTGTTAAAAGAATTCTACATGACGTTTACTTCATTCTATCTGTGTCAACCGTTCCCTTATGCTTTGCGCATTTACAGTATTACATAAACAACTATGTCTAAATGCCACAAAACTGCAATACCATCACTTTGATTAGTAGATTAGGTAACTAAACAAAGAAACTGTCTTGTGATCTGTGAGTATGTGGCGCCACGTCCTCCATAACGACAATAACCAACTTTACAATTTGACGTATCGCTTTCTCTTATGAGCCCTTGAACCCTGAAAACTTCCCAAACCACTCTTTAGTTTTTCATATTTTGCACGTGATTCTATTCTAAATAGGTGTCCTTTTTCGAGATACCTGTGACTCATTCGCATTAAGATGGCAGAGCCACATTATTTTCAAACAATTGGTAGCATGATTGAAATTTGTAAGCGAGCTTCCCAAATCGTGTTTCGACACGACAGCTTTTTCATACATAAATTCTGCCTTGTAAGAACTAAATGTTAAGAAAAAGTGCCATATGATAATTAGAATTTTAAAACATCTAAAAACATTTAAGTTTGGGCAGATTTACCGGTGAGAAATTACGACATAGAAGAACGTGGAAATAATATATTTATATAGAGCAATATGCTAGCTGTGGATTGAGTTCTTTGTAACAAATGACCTATGTATAATTAAGACACTAAATCATCGTAGTTTGCCCCATCCTTCTACACCTTCAGTAGTAAACGCTGCTTCCAAGTAGATCAATAATCAAGATGAGTCCAAAATAATGTCGGAAACCATACGACGCCTCTACCGCCCCTCCCCCCTATGCCTTTGGCACGTGCAGGTGTCCCTAGTCAACCCTTAACCTCATCAGAACACTTTCCCATAGAAGCACTTTGTATCAGCTCAAAATCAAAGTTAAATTCGGAGCCAGGGAAATTCAAATCTATTTTCCTTGAAAACTGGATGTTTCTGGAATTTTTGGAGAACAGATCACTGATTTTTCAGCTGGAAAAAATTTTGACCTACTTAGAACTTCCTTGGCTAGGCAATGTTTCTATACGTGCAGAAACACAGATTAAAATTGCTGTAGTTTAGGTTTTCTCTACAGTCAATCCAAGAATTGTTTTCGCGACTAAAAAGATCTTGCCTTCCATTCATAAGGACTGTGTACCTACCATACAAAAAAGCTTAGTAGTACATGAATTTCTGTGCCGGTGTGAAGCTCGGTATGTAGGTCGCACTTCTCAAGGAAAGGGTGACTTCATCAATCGACATGTTTCGGCCAGTAAACGCCAGGCTTCAATTCCTCCTAGAGAACAGCCATCTGGCGTTTTTACAAAGCGAAAATGACTGCGATTCTGCATGCGCCCAAGGTCAACATTTACTAGAAAATTCTGAATGCGTCAAAATGTGTAAGGACCAAAATTTTCGGATAATTAGCACAGCTAGATCGTTCTTTCATTTAAGTCTACTGGAGTCGGCCTAAATTAAAACAAGAAAACCAGTGCTCTGTAGGTAGAAATAGTCTGTTTTTCACTTGGACTCTTCCAATAGTGCTTTGTTTCTTCATGTTCTTTTTGTTTCTTTTCTTGTTTATGATTGGTTAGTTTCGAGAGATGTTTTGTATCAAAAGGTGACCATATATCTATGCTTTCCTATCTAACGATTCATAAAGATTGTTGAGTATTTCATTTTTGTACAAGCAGATACAACACGGGAGATTCACAACATGATTTCCTTTTCCCTTTTCTGACTGGGTAAAAACGAAACTGTTACAGGTTTTGTTAAACATTCTTCCTACAGGGAGCCCCAACATAGGAAATTAATATTTGTGCTTGATCATCGAACGCAGATTTGTGCATAAGGGCGGAAATAACGATCGCACGGCTTCGCTGATTTGCGTCAGCTGGAGACAGCGACATATCGCGTTTGATAGAGGAAGTAGTGGCGTACTAAAGAAAATTTGAATTTATGAATGCTTACACTAATGAACCACCTGTTTCTATTTGCATTTAACTCACGAGAAATAGAGCTTTGTGCTTTACAAAGGTGCGAAAGAACAAGCACGACTGCTTAATGGTTATATTCAGTTCCCACACGTGCTGTCATCTTTAATCTAAAGAAAAAGCTGTCACGTATGTACAGCATCGTGTATTAGGTACCGTGTTTGTCAGTTGTTCATGAATAGCGCCGAATGTCAAATAGAGCGGTGGCAATTGACGCTACAAATAAATACAATCGATTAATTAAATTTATTTAAAGAATGCACATTCTTAGACCAACAGTCGTATTGCTTTAATGTTAAAACATACCCAAACTACTTTGTAAAAGGACTTTCAAAACAATAATAATGATTGACAAATATGACGCATGCAGCAGTTTACGATAGGTTTGTGTATATAAGAATCTTGTGTTGTTATTTTGCTATGCATACCGAGTTTTTAGTCATTAGCCACTAGTGCTAGGATAATTATATTAATAGCAAGGTTAAGAAGTATGTGACCTCTCTTGGAAAAGTAAGACCTAGAAAATCACTCAGAGTGTTCGGACTTTCACCAAAAGAGAAATTCCAGGTCGGCTTATCAGTGTTAACAAATAGTTCAAAGTAATCCAGGATCCATGATTGGCTACAGATCATCACCGACACAGGAACAACTTGAGTCAGTCAGAATTCCAACATCCTGTAAAAAATCAGAATGACACGTTTAAACTTTTTGTTACCAAGCAGGCAAACAGACAGACAGACAAAGGCCTGTGAACACATAAGCTTGGGGAGGTAATAACGTATTACATGATACTTATTACATATGATGTACAATCATGTAGATGAGGTCTCTGATACAAATAGTAAACAACCACTGGAGCAGCTGACACTGTAATATTGTACTTAATTTATGATAATTTGCAGGGTTTTCACGTACCAACTAAAATTAAGTATGCATTTCCCTTTAAGTGTTGATGAGTTTGCCAACAAAATCAAACCTGAAGTTGAACTATTTCTGAATACAGTTATTTGCAATGGATAACCCCTATCCAGCTTGTCTTTGCGTTGGCAGTGATGACTCTGCATAAACAACAGCAGAGGCGAATCCAGAGTGTTGCGAGTGCTGCTTAAGCAATAGTCAGATTTTCAAATATCCAAATATTTATGAAAAATATCAGCAGTAAAAGTTGCAGAGATGAATGTTATTAGTATCAATAATAATAATAATAATAATAATAATAATAATAATAATAATAATAATAATAATAATAATAATAATAATAATAA
>JANTCA010091236.1:0-13297 GCA_024741275.1 Chironex yamaguchii
TAGCTTCAAATGACAAATCTATGTTAAACAATGAAAAAGTGCAACTTAGCAAGAAGTTTGCAGTTGTTGATCAAGGTGACGCACATTACATTAATCAAATGTGACAGATCATTGGGGACTATATAAGCAAGTTATCGGTTGCTTAACCTATCTAATGACAGCAACCTGTCCTGATCTTTCTGTAGCTGTTGGAGCACTCAACCAGTATATGTCACACCCTAGCAAGGAGCATTGGTCAGGTATTTTGCGATATCTATGTGGTACTATTGGACATGGACTTTCCTACTCCAAGGATGGTTCCAATATAATGTTAACTGGCTATAGTGATTCTAGCTGGGGTGCCTGTATCGATACTAGATGTTCCACATCTGGCTATGTATTTACTCTGGGTGGCAATGTTATCAGTTGGAGAGCAAAGAAATTGTCTTCAGTTGCAAAGTCTTCTGCTGAAGCTGAAGTAGTTGCTTTGAGTCAAGCTACGCAAGAGTGAATATGGTTACGATGTTTGTTATCTGATTTAGGGCTTTTTCAGAAGTTTGCCACTGTTCTCTTTGAGGACAACCCAGGTGCAATTGATTTGGCAAAGTACCCAAAACATCATGATTGCACTAAACATATTGCAATTCATGATTTAGTTTGCCATGAATGGGTCCATGCTGGTGACATTGATGTTAGTTATTGTCCCACAAAAAAGATGCTTGCAGATATCATGCTGAAACAAGTACCTCATCCATGTTTTAATGAAATGTATTTAGAACTTGGAGTTACTCATGAGTTAGGCTATACTGATTAAGGGTGGCTGTTAGAACAAAAGACTTCAGACTGTTAATCAGTATTGCCTACTGGCTCTCTGTATTAATGATAAATTATGTCATTGTAGTTGCAAGAACATGGTTGAATAGCTGTGAAGTGTGTTTCGAAGCAATCTGCTGTTAGTTTTTTAATCCTGCTTTATCAGATTCAAGCTTAAGTGAGCAGATATGGAAACTAATTGATAACAATGAATGGATAGCCTTCTTATTTTAGTGTGAAGAATAGAAAAGTCACCAGATGACAGCTCCAGCAAAGAAAGTTCAGGTAAAGAAAAAGTAGCAAGAATCAATATTCTAAGGCATATGTTCATCAGTCTCAAAATCACTACCGTTAGGTTAGAAATAATTTCCAATGGAGGTGCTGAGGTTCCTTCTCTAGTCGATTAGCAAAATAAAATGCAATATTCTCTCTATGGAAACCACTTGCCTGCAAAAGAAATTGGAAATGTATAGTAAGGACTATCATAAAAGGTTAGTGCCTCCTCTTTTCAATCTATAGCAATTATCTTACTAACAAAGAAATACATTTCAATTTATAAAAAATCAACATTAAACCATATGCTTACATAGTGAAAACCAAGTAAAATAAAAAAATAAAAAAATAAATAAATAAAAAATAATGAATAAATAATTGTAATTAAATTAATTATTTGGTAATAAAATAAATAATGAAATAATTTTAAATGAAGCTGCTGAGTCAACAGAAGAGGGTTGGTCAAAATTGTATAGTCCTAATAATTCTTCGTTCTGCAAAGGGCCAAATGGAAAGATTTCTGTCATGCATGTCTTACAAACCAAGAAACAACATCAGCTTGTTTTTCAAGTTCTCAATATACTGTAGCAGAGATGTCATTACATTTTATATGAACATATAAATTGCTGCAGAGAACAGCCATTTGGTTATCAGATATTTTTGTGGCAAATGCTACATACAAAACTAACAGACCCTATCATAATTGACGCAATGACCTAGGATTAAATAAGAAAAGAAAACTGATTGCACAACAACACATTTAATAGCAAATGTTTTCGTGTTCACTTCTAGGCTACTTCCTGAGAAATAAATACCACAGATTCATCATCAATCCTACTTTAGTTTGATGGTAGCTTCCCTCTTTGAGTGTCTGGTGGTTTGTCTTTATTTATTAACTTTCCTGAAACAAAATAAGTCCATTTCCCATCAAACCTGGAGGTTGCTAAATCGGGTTTTTGAGTTTCTCTTTTTTCCAAAGTTGTTTGGGCTAGATCTTCAACAAACAACAAGCCAGCAGGGTGATTAACTCATGCTGTCTGCAATACTTTATCATGATCTTTCCAATTTAACAACTTTGCTTCAATGGGTCTGGGTAAAACCTCTCCATTGAAATTCATCTTGCTACCTTTTTCGCCCACACAATGCACACGTTCAATCACCATCTCATGGCATCAATTTGCAGAGCACTTTTGACATTTTCTTTCAACATTCCTTCTGATTCTTCCCAGCTTTCTCCATTGGCATATCTGGCACTCTGATTAACTTAACATTATTGTGACGAGATTGATTTTCCATGTATTCATATTTGTCTGCTAATACCTCACACCACCTTAACATCATAACTTTCTTGTATCAACTTCCTGGTATTCTTCTTGATATTTGCTACTTTATCTAGTACATCTTTAACATTTTATCAGTTAAGTTAGCACCCATCTTAGTCGCTAACGTCCTTTTTAACTTCATGTAATTCCTCATTCATTTGTTTCATAAAGAGCTGGATGTTGTACGGTAGCTCTCATGTTAAACTGACAGGAGACAGTTCACAACATCAAGCGTGACAACAACAGATTCGTTAAATTTGTATACCTCCTTGTTTGCATCCATAATATAAACTCTGCTTAATAAACTGTAACTGAAACTTGTGTATCACTGTATAAAAACATTTGAAGTCTTTACGAATGAAATAGAGCCACTGTGAAATTCTAGGGCCCTTCCATACTAATCTTGGAGGCATAAAATGCAGTGATAATAACTGATAATAAATTTGTTTGTGATGCGATTAAGATCTTGGCTTAAAGTTGTCTTGCTCAACGGTTCAGTCACTTTGTCAAGTCCATCACCACAGCAGTAATAGACCCAACGTATCAATTTGATTTTTAACACAATTTTAAAATTATCAAATTCTGACAGCTCATTGTTTACCACACTTTAAGGAGTAATGACAAACAACAACACAAAAAACCAATTTAACATAACTACTCCCACAGACATAATTTGCGGCAATATATTAAATAGGTATTAGTCTTAGTATTTGATCCATCATAACATCTGAAATACTTTCTAATAGTTAGAGGAACACAGAACTTGCCTGATATATCTTGCAAATTTAGCTAAATAAGTTAAGCTTGTTTGTGCCATTACCCTGAAAGGCTTTTTGTATTTACACATGATTGGGTTACTATGAGAAATATATACTAACACATGGGTGTGGCCCAGTGCTCAAACTGTTTAGTTTAGTCATTGGCTATACATAGGGGCTACTACATTGAATGCCAGCACCACACACTTTGTTAAAATATCCTTTGGGGGCTGCTCATGCATACAATACAGTAAATTTCTTTCAGGGAAAGCATCAGCTCTTTAAAAGTTCACACAGATTTCAGGCAAGGTTATAATAAAAATACTAATACCCAAGGCAGTGACGGCTGGTTTTCTTTTGAGCAATGGAGCAGCAATATTGTTTCAAGCAAGGTATTAGTTTCAGATTTCTAATAACTTCCCCAGAAAAATCTTTTGTATGCATCAGTACAGACGACGTAAAATTCCTTTGTCAATTGCCACTATAAAAATAGGTCAACAGGGCTAAGGTATTAGTTTTTCCTTTCTAATACCTTGGTGGGTGAGGCAGGTCGATCTTGTGTTGGAATAATGGATCATGTTGTTGAAGGTTATCGTTGGTGGGAGATGGTATTAAAGGTATTATTGTAATAGCATTTTTTTGAGATTTAGCAACCCAATTTTTGAAATAAGTAAATAATACTCTAAAAAAAAGATCTAAATAGGATTGCATCATGTGCAAAGAAAAACAATTGTTATATGCAAGGAGACATCCACACCATAGACACCCAATATATCTGTGTGATAGCTGTGTTATTGTTCTGAGCAAGGTATTAGTTTCAGATTTCTAATACCTTCCCTACAAAATTATCTTGTATGCGTCGGTATATATGTCATAAAATTCCTTCATCAAGTATTGCAATAAGAACAGGTCAGCAGGTCCAAGGTATTAGTTTTTCGTTTCTAATACATTGGTGGGTGAGGTAGATCAACGTAGATTTGAACGATTTTCCAAAAAGTAGCTTGATAGATCGTTTGTTCCTCTTACAGTCGTAAATAAATGGTAAATTGTGTTATGCTGATGTTTATATTCATTATCAGATAGTTATTTGGGTTAAATCAACAATTCTTTTACATTGGAGATCTCCGTATTTTTTAATAGGGCTTCCCTCTTAAAACCCTCACTAGGGCTTATAGTGACCCACAGACCACCCCGCAGCTGGATATTAAAAAAATTTGTGACACAAATTTATTGGCTCTAATACCTACTTTTTTGCCTCCCAGCCACCCCTGACCCAAGGTATTAAAAAAACTGTGAACCTCTGGAAGATAGTGCTAATAAAAGGGAAATAAAAAGTGAGTGATTAAAAAATATGCTGAAACTTGCTTCTTCAATTTTTCTCGTCTTTCATTACAAATTGCACCTATCCTACAAAATATCAAAAGTATTAATTGCTATAACACTATGATCATCTAGGTTATAAACAGAGACCCATTTAGAGTGTTTTGAACATAACAAACAGGTTTCAAAGCCTGTGTCTTTGTCATAGTCCTTGACAACTAGGTTTTCTTTCTTGGTAAGATGACTAACTATCCTCACGGCTAGCAAGTCTTGGTTGTAAATACACATCCATGGATTTTTGGGTCTGTTGCTTATTTTAACATTTAATAGAATTAAAACCCCCTTAAAACAGCATGAAATAGCTGGGGAGTTTATTTCAGTCAAGATCATATAGGGGATGCTTATTAGGAGGGGTGCTTATTAAGAATGGGCATTAAAATAGCAGAGACATTAATTACAATAATTCTCATAAATGTGAGTCATAACACTGTACATTATCTGTTATGTACAGGAAAAAATATGGCCCTTCTCTAGAGAGTCTCCAGAGAATAATAAATGCACACTCGACATCGTTCGTTGCGCAATTTTTAAATTACGGGCGTGTCAGAGTTTGGTCCTACAAAACATATGCTTCAGCTAAAATATCGCTTAAGATAAATGTGTGAAAAGTATTGGTCGAATCATGAATTGGGCCTCTCAGTTTGGTTCTAAAGTTCGCCATTAAGTTTGTAAGTTGTTGTGTTCTTGCTCTATCAAATATACAATGAGTTTCATATAGTAAGGCATCATAAGCGCGTGAACTCATAGACTTCTGCTCACACACATTAATGAAAGTCGTCATACTCATAGACAAAGATGGCAAATACGTTCGCCAATAGGATCCTCCTCCCTTACTTCTGATTTACATAGCTTATTGTTACTTAATTTAATTTAGGGAGTAACAAAGACAACGTCATGGAGCAAAATACATTTTATGTCTTCATGTTCAAGGTCGCCCAAACGTGCTCAGACGAGTCGTGTAGCGTTCCAGGTATACAAATATGGACAAAGTGCGAACTCCATCCAAAAAGCCCCTTTGAACTGAATTTCTCATACAGATTCGACTAATGAGAAGCAAATGTGTGATTCGTGTTCTGCTATGTACCTAAATATGCATTACATAAGTTAAGACAAAGCCAACATGCTCCAAGTGAAAGTCGCAACATGCGTTTGCAATTTAAAAAGCTCGACCTATCATTAACACCCCTTTTTAAGTTAACGCTCTCCTAAAAATGGCCTTAAGTTGAGGGATGATAGCAAAACCAGCTGTAACAAACATGCTTCTGCTTAAATCATTTGACAGTCATACTTACCAGTTTCCTTATCAGCAATTCCCTTTGCCAAGTAAACAAAAAAGGCTATGAACCCTGCAAGTAATCCTAATAAACCTCCAATGAATGTGCGTGAAAAAGTTGTGTGGTGAATTTCCATATCCTTGTCTTTATAAACAGCGATGTGTAAAATAAAAGTAGCAGCTGCCCAAGCTGCAGACAAGATACTCCATATCGAGCAATGGATATTCTTAAAAACAATTCCAAAACAAAATGATGCAGCAACTCCTACAAGAATCCCAACCAGGGCAAGTCCAAGTCGCAGCCATAAGATTGGTCCGTGAACCCTGTACGCCATTTCAATGACCTTCTTCGAAGACCTCTATAGCAAAGATTCCGTGTCTGGTCTAAACTGACTCCCTCCTTAACACAAAATTTGGCAGATATTGAGCAAAGTTTCCTGGACTTTCGACACGCAACGCAAAAAGACAATTTCTTGTAGGAGCAAGGACTGGTCATGTTTTTAATTTAGAAGCACACAGGGCACTATAAGTCTATTTTCACCGCTGTTAGTGAGACAAAAGGGAATTTAAGAAGGTGGCAAAACAAATGAATGTCCTTGTAGACAGAGTCTAAATTCATTCCAGTTGCATTTGAACCTGTAAGTCGACAATTTGAAGCTATCAAAGCTTTAAAGCAAGTAAAAAAAATTGCTTACAACAAATTTAGCCAAAAATTTGGATCCGAGATATAGGCTTAAAGATCAAGTGAAAGCGTGTATAAACAAACGTTTCGTCAAGAACATCTGACATCTTAGAAATTATCAAATAAGACGTTATTACAGAAATATATGTAGCATTTCAGTACAATGAATCACACAATTGCATAAAGCTTAGTATCAAACTTTTCAGGGCCGCTTTAGTTACTGGCGAAAATTTTCGAATTAAATGTTAAAGCACGTTTGACAACTTCCGGCATAAAGCGTATCGGGGTAGCTGTTTCTTTTCTGTGGTTGTTACCAAGAGAAACAATTGACAAGAGTATCATGTCTCGGGTTCTCTTGTCATCCCCTAAGAGCACACACATGAGTCGATACCCCCCCCCCCCAACCCGCGCACGTCCATACATACCATATTTCCTCGAAAGATCGCCCGTGGCGCCCATTTAAAAGTCAGCCATCGAGGGGAGGCGCTCATTTAAAGGGGGCAGTATTATAGGGAGGGCATAATGACTCGCGTTGGGAGGGAGTTGGGAGGGAAAATCAGGAGGAATTGGGAGGGAAAATCGGAGGGAAATTTTTTTCTTTTGGCGATGGACGGGTTTGTTAGCAGTTCGAATGGTTAGTTCGAATGTAATCGGGCCAGTCCATGGTAAGGTGGAACTCAAGGGAAATAGAATCGGGACAGACATTCGAAAAGAGTATTAGTAGGAGAGGGGTAAGTGAATGAAAATGACGACAATGAAAGAGGATTGGGTGAAGAAGAAAAAAGAGCCGATCAGAGAAGATAGAGAGGGATAGTTAAATGAAGGAAAGGCGACCGCATGGTCACAACTCAACCATCAACCCTTAGTATAAGGAGAAGTAGTCAGCATGTATTTCATACCTTAGTGGAGCCATTCCCAAACTTATCATATACATTTGGAAGACCAATGTCGTTCATGAAGAAGAAGAAGACCGACGTGGTTAAGATGACCATTTGTTAAGAAGTCTGATGTCGTAAGAAGACCTTCCGTCAAGAAGTCTGATTTCATTTGTCAAGAAGAAGACTGTTTGTCAGGAAGTCTGATGTTGTTCATTACGAAAAAGAAGATCTTTTGTTAAGAAGACCGTTCGTGAAGAAGAAGACGACTGATGTAGTTAAGAAGACCGATGTCATTAAGAAGACCATTTGTTAAGAAATGTGATGTTGCTCGTCAAGGAGAAGGCCATTTGTTAAGTCTGTCTTTTTTTATATTTTGGTATTGTATTACTTATTTGTTTAATAGTAGCTCTTCACTAGTAAGTACATTTCTCAGGAGCTGGGGAAGTCTTATCCAGGTGGTAGGCATCGTGGTGAATTTTTTTCACCACTTGCATGCTGAGTTCTGGACACTAGGTCTCGTTGTGGGCCGCCTAGAAAAAAATGGAGCTTTTCTATCATTCTACTTGCATTTGTGAACTCATTGTTTCTATTCTCTGTTATAACCCTTGACTCTGTACTTATTCTAGTATTGCCTCCTGTACCATGCGAAATATCTCTTATCTTCCTTTCTACTGTTTTACTTTCATAATCAAAAAGCGAGGACATAATCCTTTTATTATGTTGTTGTCCAACAAATTCTTTGCAGTTGGACGTACTTTCGCACTTCCTTTAACTATAATAGATGCTTTCTACACCATAGATATTCCTTATGATCCTTGTTCATAAAACATCAGCTGTACAAATTGAACTTCGCAATTAAACCAATATGTCCATTCTTTGATGGATATCCTTTATTTGCATTTTCATGTCAGCTCTGACCTATGCTAGATATAAATGTTCCTTTCTTTTCCCTCTATTCTTCATCTTGTAATAAAAAAAATTCAAATGCCTTTAGATGGCACAGAAAAAGAAATTTCATAACACTTAATAGAGCAAATCTAATACACAAAAAATCATGTTTCGCTCTTCTTCTTCTCTTCTTTGACTTGGCGACGAAAAAATTCGTTATGATGTTGATGATAAACATCACTTCCCTTACTGTCCTACTTCTCTCATGAGTGGTAGAACTCATTTTTCGCATCTATATTCATTACTTCCCAATGGTCTTGACTTAACTTTGTACGGTCTGGTTGAAAAGTAGCAAGTATCAAGACATGCGGTACATCGAAGATCTTGAGCTGACTTAAAGTTCACCCTTTCCTTTTTTTTGAAATACTTTACAATTCCAGTGATGAAACAGACAACTAGGTTTCCTCACCATCCAACTATCCTGTCTTTTCAAATTTATCAGGTTATCAAATTTATCTGAGTTCATGTCAACAATAATCTCATACCAACTTCCTGTATTTGTAATTGTTGCAAATGATAAGTAATGTGAATAAAAGGAAGATAGAGGAATTTTGACAAAGAGAACAACAAAGTGGTTTTTTCAGTTGTCAAATATTTCTCTTAATCATTTAACTTTACAACTTTTTCTGAAGTAGTAACTTTAACAACTCCTTTTGCCCATTTAAATTTTTTTGGCGCTTGGAGGGGATGGGTTAAGAATTGCTTCCTTTACGTTTGCCATTTTCCTTTGGGAATAGTTTCTTTGCTGTTCATTTAGCTACGCATTTCCCACAGTTTTCATTGCTTGCTTGTTACCAGCTGTAGCTAATAAAGCATGGATAAGAGTCTTTATTTCATCATGTACTAGAGGAAGGGTACTTTCTTTAAAAGGTCCAAATATTAGTTTCAGCGTATACCTGGTCTTTTTCCAGCTTTGCAATAACCAGCGCCTAACCTTTATCCCACCGAGTTTTTCTGCTCTATGTCCATACTTAGATAAGGCAATCCCCTTCCATGTAATTGTTAATACTTTTCGGGTTCAAGACTACGTCCCTCTTTCATAGATGGAGCCATCATTACTATTACATCAAATCGTCAATGCGCCTTCTATTTATAGTATTTTGGGATTAAAGCGAAATTGCATTAAAAAGGTCTTTTGTTCATATCCAACAGGTGTTCATGCTCGTCTCTAATTTCCACCATAACACCGTTAGAAAAGCTTTTCTAACTTTATGATGATGCATATTGTAAAACTGATACGTTCTTGTATCCTTATTTTTATCAACGATGCATAAAAGTGGTAACAGTTCATGGTCCACAAGATGATTTTCTACAATATCTGTATGGACAAACCTGTAAAGCCTGTATCGTATTTCAGTGCGTAGATTGGAATAGCTGGTTCTTCCTCTATTAACTGCTTGACCCTGCTCTTTGGTTCTAAAAAGAATTTGATGTCTCCACCCACTATCATCTTTATGTTCTACGTATTTCTCGTAATTAATAAATCCCAGCTGGTATGCCATTATCCAACTTAAACTGAGAGCATTAAAATCTTCGCCCTCATGAACTAGCTCAGTTTGTCCATCCTTGTTAACAAAGTATGGAGGTTGACGTTTTTGCAGTAATGAAGGCTTAGGGTCCTTTTCATTTTGCGTTTTCTCATAGTAACCCTTCACCACTGAATATGTAGCTAGAGTAGTGTTGATATACTCATGTGTGATGGTGTTTTTCTTTCACAAAATTAAAACTTAGTCCCCATATGTTGGCTGTATCCACGTTTTCAAGCATAGTATTCCATGACTGGCGTAGAGCTGATTCTGTTGAGGATCTATTGAACTATTTGCCTTTAAAGGTATAGGGCTGAAGCCCAAATTTATTGCACATCCTTGTTTTATGATATAATAATTTGATGGTGGTAAGGAAATTTGACTACGTCCCACCTCCTATTGATTGACTAGATCTATGTTGGTTTTCAATTCAATAGTATCATCATTTTGCCCAATCAGGGTCATTTCAAAAGATTCTTTCATGATGCTGTTTCTAGAATTCTTTGAGACAAGATCACTGATTTTCCAAGCGAAAAATCTTTTGGGCCTCACAAATGTCCTATATACTGAAAACTTCCTTAGCTAGGTAATGTTTCTATCCGCATAGAAACACCGATTTAACGAGCTGTAGTTAAGTGTTTATCTGCTGTCAATCCAAGAATTGTTTTCACGACTAAGAAGATCTTGCCATCCATTCACAAGGATTGTGTACCTACCAGGCAAAAAAGCTTAGCAGTATATGGATTTTTGTGCCAATTTGAAGCTCGGTATGTAGGTCGCACTTCTCAAGGATTGGGTGATAGAATCAAACAACATGTTCCAGCCAGTGTATGCCAAGCATCAATTCCTTCTAGAGAACAGCCATCTCGCGCTTTCAAAGGGAAAATGACAGCCAAAACGCGCGATTCTGCCATAGGCCAACATTTAATAAAAAGTTCAGAATGCACCAAAATGTATAAGACGAGAATTTTCGGATAATTGGCACAGCTAGATCGTCCTTTCATCTAAGTGTATTGGAGTCCGTCTACATGAAAACAACAAAACGAGTGCTCTGTAGGCAGAAAGAGTTCGCTTTTTTCGCTTGGACTCTTCCAAAAATGTTATGTTTCTTAATTTTCTCTTTTTTTGTTTCCTTTTTTGTCTAGGATTGGCTAGTTTTGCTACAAGTTTCGTATAAATATGTTGCCATATACACAGACATTCTTTTCTGACGTTTCATACTCTGAAGAGTTTCATACTCTGAAGAGTGTTAGACGAAAAGAGCTTTTAAGTATGTTTTTAGTGCAATGTTGGAAATTTTCAAAGTAATTTTCATGTTTTGTAGCGCAAAAAGATTGTTCAAATTTTGTAAATTGTTTTTTTTTCTGGGAACAAAGAGTATAGAGCCACTGGATTTAGTCAATTAAGTGTATCCTGCTCACTCTCATAACGAATTTATTTGAGTAAGCCCTTTGACCTTAATTCAGTATTAACTTGCTTTGAAAACGAACGCTCTCCTTTGAAGTTGGTGAAGAACATACACAGGTATATTTTTAGTGCAATTGAAACATTGGCACATGATTCATGAACGGCATTGTCAGCAATTAAAAGTAACATGTCATTGTCACTGATATTGGCTTTGGAAAGAGCTCCTTCCTTTCGTAAACTTTTTAAAAATGCATTGAAATGCACTAATTCCTTCTCTAATTCAGGATCCAAGTCCTCGGGGTAACTTTTAACCAAATTTTTGGCTGGGAAACACAGATCATCATAGCACATTTCTTCAAGATCAAGCTTAGTAAAAAAGCTGAATCTCTCACTGAGGTCTGAATATGCTGCAATTCTTTTCGAGATTGTGGAGTTGATAATCGGCATAAAGTGATTGATCCTATAAGATTCTCCCAATGGAAGCTTCTCAAGTGCATCGAGTTCATCCCCGATTTCGTCATGAAAGCATTTGCGCCGTTTCTTTCGGCTTTGATTCTTAGTGTAGGCTTGCTTTCCACTTCTTTCTTTGGCATGATCTTTGAAAGTTTGATATCCCTCACGGAAACTTTGGATGTACACTCACAATGATTCCAGGGAGAAGCAGCTGTGTTTAAATTGACCACAACGTTAAATTCGTTAATTCTATATAGTCTTCACTATGCTTTCAAAAAGATACGGTTTTGGTTTAGCTTTTCGTTATTCCAAAACTGTGAAAGCTGACACAAAATTTGTACACTTTCTTAACTCTCTCTCCGTAGCTCTAAAAGTTTCTTAAATTTTAGAGTGTCTAGTACTAGTTTTTTTATAAACCAGTTTCTTATTTAAGAAACGTGAAATTTGTGTTGTGTTTTCTTTAAGAAAGTGTCAAGAATATTACCTTTCTTCAAGGTTATTCTCTTCCTCTAAACTGGCGCACACTTCCACTTCTTCAACAGTTTTTTCTTCCACCACTTCTTGTACCTTAGTAACTTCGCCAGTATCGCATTTAAGAAATGTCGCAATTTTTCGGTGCTTCCTCAACAATTTATTCTCGGCATATTTCAATTTTCTCTTTTCACTGCCATATGTGTGGCCTTGATCTCTGTCGCGGCTTGTTGCATCGCTCCTTTTCATTTTCGAAATTTAATATATCATTTAATTACAAATACCTACTAGTGCCTAAAATTCAGCAGGTAAACCGAGCCTCTAAGTGCCTCACACTTACAGTTTCAAGGCGACAAATGATGAATCATAAGCTCATCACTTGTTACTAACAACTGATGAGCTCATGATTCATCATTTGTTGCCTTTAAACTGTAAGTGTCAGGATGTCCCCATTATGTTGTGTTTTATGTTGTGTTGCCTTTGGAAAGTGGCAGGATGTGGAAACAAAGACCGTGTTGTCCTTAGATTTAGCAAATATAGAAACTGATTAAGTGTCAGGTTTCTTAGAAATGTGCTTGAAATATTTTAATTTTTAAGGAAAACCGCACGTAAATAAAAAGCACAGGGTGTATTCAAATGCTTTCCTGTGATTTCTTTTCAATTTTTTCTTGGGTGTGGGGTCCCTTCTGGGTTACCAAAAGCGCCATGGCCCCTCTTCCCCCCTAAAACTGCCACTGCTTACAGGATTGGTGAAGGTTGCAGAGGTGAATCCAGAGTGTTGCGAGTGTTGCTTAAGCAACAGTCAAATTTTGAAATATCCAAATATTCATTAAAAATCTAAGTATCAGCAGTAAAAGTTGCAGAGATGATTTTTATTGGTATCAATAATGAAAACTCTCATAGACGTTAACATTTTTAATTTTATTTGCTGTATTTCAATTCAATTTACTGGAAATTCCTCATTTATTGTTGTTTGGCTCTTTGAGGCCACTTCCGGGGTTAGGGCTCATGTTTCGGTATAGAGCCCTGCCGAGTATTTTGCATTTATAGTAATGGGATTTGGTTCTGCTCTTTGCTGCTGCTCGTGGCCACTATCTGATCAGTCCACATTTTTATGATTGAAAGCTATTTTTT